>CAXHSH010000270.1:0-12951 GCA_964019135.1 Arenicola marina
CCTACCCCTCCCCCCCCCCCCCTAGATCCGCCACTGAATAGGATATTAAAAGCGAGTTAACTCGTAAATAGTAGAGAAGCAATAGGAGATGACAAATATGAGGCGATCCCGTGCTGGAATGGAACTGTTCATGTTCCTCGAGGCACACAAATCAGCTAATTACGACGGATCTGGCATTACGTCAAGCCTGGGGCGTACATATATATATATACGTGTTAACGTAATCATATGATTGCTCTGCCCGGCGTAGAGCCAGTATGTGAGACGACTAGGTCATGAACCAGCTCCTGCTCAAGTTTGTATGAGACCCCCCCCCCCTCCCCCCAACCAACACCAGGGACACCTGTCCCCTCCCTCAGTCGCTGTGAACCTATGCAGACAAGAGGGTACAGTTTACCGATGACACGATCAGGGGAGTTATTTCGAAGTTTTGTAGCATTTATATCGATTTCGGAAAGTGATGTCCGCACGAACCACTTCAGTATATTATTGACATGAGAAAATATCCATACCTTGAGCGGGAGAAAATGCTTTGATGCATGGTTCAAAGTGTGTAATATTGGTGGAATCCCGCTTAGTCATGGCATATTATAAAAATATAGCATAATGATACGTCGCAGTTTTTTTCTTTGCATTTTCCACCCTGTGCGATAGAAGTGTCTTGCGGTGATAAAACACCAGCGTTAAAAATTGGATCAGAGATATACCCTGGCTCCCGTACCAGTTTTGCCGCTTATGTCAAGTTCGATGGATGTTTTTGGTCGCATGACAGTCACGTCCGCCAGAATTGTCGATTGACACTGAAACATGCTGCCCCGCGTCGTAGGCTGATTTCCGGTACACACGCACTTATCGTTCGGTTGTACTATAAAAGAGTAGCTCCGTGGAGGAGCGGAGTAAGCCGTCTGCGACGCGCCAAAGGATCCGGTTGAAGATCAGGGTTTCTCCGACCTGTGAACGATTCTGTCCCATTGACAAACAACGGTTACACGGGGTAAGTTGAAGTAATGATTGATATTACTCGAACTAGTTATAGGCCTATACTATCTCGAAATTGCGTGTATAAATCTGCTAGTCCGCGCAGTTTTATGTTGAAATTGTTGTTTTACAGACGAGATATAAAATATATACGCATCATAATTTTTTGATACTCTTAGTCTTGATTCTAATATGTAAAAAATCTAAGATGGCGTATGTAAGTAGGCTGCTTTAATAGCACGTTCGGCATACTTGTCATTACAGGTGGCACAAAGATGTCCTCTACCATGCTGTTGGTGGCTTTGGCAACGGTTCTGATGGTGGCGCCCAAAGTGATGGGTAAGAATACTAAAAATAAAGCAGACCTCTAACACACACTTTTCCTATGTTCCCTTTACCTTTGGCGCAAGTGCCCCCAGGCAAGCCCGCTTCTCTAGGGGCACAACGGTCTCAATGTTAAAATCCTTAGACGTTAGTAGGGAATCGACTGTAGCTTTTATTATAATGTGTGCTCGAACAATCATAGTGTTTACGTATTCTATATACCTTGTTCTATCATCTGACATCAATGAAGTGTGTCGACACTAGGTTGTTTCGGTTATATTTTCGCGAAGAAATGTTGGAGCACACAACTGTTCCCGACCGCCAATCCTTACCCTGGCCTTGATTTGTTCTTCACCGCAAGTTTTCATGTCACATCCCATTAAATGAAACCATTTTTACACTTGATTCCAACTCCCCAGCGTCCAGTGGCTCGTGCTACTGCGACATCGGGTTCGCCAACAAACAGACCCTCACGCCATTCGACGGTGAGACCCGTAACCCAGGATTCCAGGTCCCGGATGGCAAATCCAAGCTGGAGATCACGGCCATGGAGTACGACAACCGTAGCGACGCCTGCCGCTTCAAGGTCGTCCTGGGCATGCGCAATGACGACTTCGGTGACATCTACTTGGCCTACATCCAATTCTTCTACGGCGTCCATGCGTCGAACAACAAGAAATATCATCGCCAGGTGAAGATTGGAACCAACGTCACTATCTACGGAGAAGGGGTGAGTACCTGACAGCCGAATGGAATGTTATACTCTTGATATTTGTACTTTTGAATTAACTTTTTCTAAATTTAAATCGCCCCGATACATTAATTTCTCCCTCTTATGTGACTGTTCCAATAAAACAAATATTAAACCATTATTCAGTTTGTATTTATGTCCTCTTTTTGTTTTGTTGTCACATATCGGCCGTTCATATTAATTGCCTTGGTTAATGAACGTTCAGCCTTGTTTTCTAATGAAATCCTATAGACTGTAATCCTCCATGTGAAACATCGCCCTAAAGTGTAAAATGGACGAAGCCCTCAGTACTATTGAGCCAGTTCCGGGATATATTTATGTACTAATTGGAGTTGGATTGGGTAACTTTGGGTTGATATAGTCAATATATACAGTTGACAGGTTCAAGTCCATGTATGTATGTATGTATATATGTATGTATGTATAGAGTAATTATGTATTAGTGTCCCTATTAACTAGGTAAATATATTGACCGTGTCGTGTAGTTATGCATATATGTGTGCTGCACCATACATCACCTTTGATATAAAGCATATAAAAGAGAAAAAAAACACAATCGCCGCCATATGTCAGGTCGTCACTCCCATCCGCTCTCCGCGTGTCGTGTGTCGGTAGATCAATGACGACGCCCAGGGCGGGGAGCAGGTGACGCTGCCCTGGATGTACGACGAGGGCGGCGTCGACGTCGTCGTCAGCGAGATGGGGATCGTCAGCTCGGCGTGTCAGGTGCAGATCATGTACCCGGGGTGTTCGACCAACCCACAGGACCGCCGCATGATGAGCACCGTGGCCAGCAGGGCTTTCACCCCCGGCTACACCTGCGGCACGTGTTAAACCTCTGCTGAGGGGCAAAGGTCAAGGTCACGACGAAGGTCAAGGTCACAACCTACGGTCAAGGTCACGACTAAGGTCAAGGTTACGACTAAGGTCAAGTCACGAGCTTCAGAAGTAGATATATTCTTGATATCGACAATAGATATCTGACAATGATTTGTTAATAATACGTAGCGATGGATCCGTGCATGAGTAATTTATTCGTAGATTTAATCGTGTTTACAAGGATATATGAGATGAAAGATATGCAAAGTAGAGGTCGCTTTGATCGGTCCAACTCGGTTATTGTCCATTTAATTAAGTGATAACCATTATTTAATTTCAAACCTCATCTTCTTTTTCTTGTCTTCTTTGTTAATGTAAGTCTCAATGCGATTTGCAATAAACGCCAAAGGAATGTCAATCGAATCCAGTTTTGTTCGTGGCGATTTTACACCAAATGCTAAAATATCGGCATGATTATATCATTTCTGTCGCTAATCCCAGCCACCACCACCTCATACATAAAGAAGCATTTCCACTACTACAAAAACTTCGATTATTACAACTTCTAAAAAAACGCCAAACATTGAATCCAGAACTGTTCAACAGAACGTATGTATTAATATGCAGATAATACCGAATCATCCATTTCAGTCTATACTTATATTAATAACAATAAGGCGAGAAGTATTTGGAATCATGTAGATACAAGTTATACACAATGCTAAAACAAGTCATCACATTAACAAAGAATTATGTGAATAAATATTACTGTTTTTAGAAGTTTCAGATATAGTACATGTCATATCTACCCTCCCCCCCCACCCTCGCACCCCCCCCCCCCCAACCCGTCTAATGCGTCTCCCATTCCCTAACTTTGACAAATGTTGGGTCATTGCTTGAACGTCAGAGGTTCTATCATATTTAGAAATTGAAAAGATTCCATATATGTATTCTCTCCTGATGTACCGGCATCTAATTCCAGTGTAATAAAGAGCTTTCAAGGAATTAATCCCAATATATTGTTCCATCAAAATCGATCATATCATTCAAGAAATAGTCAGAGGCGATCATTCGACGTGTTTCGTGGCGGAAATGCAGATTTCGGTTTAAAGAGCAAATTGTGGCTTTGATCGTTTAGAGAGATGCCCGATGAGCCATACATTTTGCAAAATCAGCCAGGTTGCTTCAATATTTACTCCTCTACGGGTATAGGACATTAATTATGTGCATAAATTTACGCAGAAGTTGGTCTGTCAACGGGGTAATTACTTTACAACTCTGATTACCTGTCTGTGTACTAATTAATCGTTTTTCGGTGTTGACTGGCATTCACGCTAGTAGATCAATATACCAATTGTTGTCTTTATCCCTCATTTATTGATGGTTCACAACAATATGTGAGGCACCTATCTAGGCAGCAAGCATTGGGGACGGAGAATTGCGTGTTGGCATAAATTCGGCATAATTGTATCGAGGATTAGATCTGATGGTCAAATTAGCAAATTAAGTTCAGGAGTGAGACACGTGAAATTCTTAGCATCGTGATGCCCCCCCCCCCCCCTCCCGCCCCGTCACCTAGTCTCTTCCGTATACCGGAGGGAGGAGTTCGTGGAGCAGACTATCCCGTCACCCCCCCCCCCCCTTAGCAAGAACACCCACCCCCTCCCCTCCCCCGAACTTCACACATCTACGCAAACCACTCGCAGCCACCACCATATTAAACAACGCAAACATTGCATCGGTAGTCGCCAGAAAACGTACGTTAAAGGCCTGTAAACCCAGACGAACATGTTTTTTTTTTATAATTGTACTAAAGTGGGCATCTTCATTGAGTAAATATAATCATCGACTGGAGTGGTGCCAGCGACTACTTAAGTCGAGAGTCATCAGGCGTGAACACTCGTCGGTATATCATATATGAGCACCATGGCCATTCATCACAATCGCAAACTGCCATAAATGCACTTCACTGCCTTGGTTCTGTTTTTAATCTCCATAATAGTGTGTACATTACCCACAGCAACATCAATTTCGCCCTGACGTTGATCACGTAGAACTAGGACGTAGATATAGATCCTGCGGGTCGAATCACAATCTAAAGGGGGAAAACCTCAAAGTATGACGGCTAGGCCGGGGGACCGGGGAGGTGGGGGGGGGGGGGGGCGGGTAGGGGGCAGGATCCTCACCCTGGATATATTTATGCGTAATAGTGACACGGTGGCTTTTCAATGGTAATGTTTATATTGGTGTGGGCTGTGCCCGTATATACCGTCTGCCCCCCCCCCCACCCCCTTCACCACACGCACCCCACACCCCAGCGCTGGTCTACAGGTAGATTGGCAGCTCCTACTCGCTGGGTGGCGTTCGGGTGTTCAGCGCATGCAGACCGCTGCAGTCGACCGGGGCATTGTTCAAGCTTCTTGCAAAATTATTTTAGTAACGAAGTTTGCGTGTTTCAGGTCGACGCTTTGGTCAAGGCCTCGAGTTTCGCAACGAAGCGGAAAAGTAGCGTTATCATGTACTACGTCATCAAGCCGTGTGCACTCAAAAGGCTAAAAATAGATTTGTTTAATTTAATTGTTAATGGAATGTATAATTTATTCAAGAGTTAACACTGACGCAGATCGCACATTGAGTACGGTTCAAATCACCTACAATTAATTGTTCAAAGTGCTTTATAATGTGGGCGACTCCGTATGCGTCTGTGTGTGGGGGGGGGGGGGGGAGGGGGGAGGGGCACTTTCGCATATAGATATGCTGGTCTGTTTCTCTTGCCCATGCAAATATTTCTGTGGGAGCGAATCCAGGTGTTGGCTTCATATACACATCTATGACATCCGGGAATATGGTTGGCTGGTTATATATTCAGCTTTAATCACATTTTGGGTCATACCGCGTCATAGGGAGGAGGAAGGGGGAATGAAGCCATGTCCCCGGGGTAACCCCCTACTCCTTGCGAAGAAAGACGTGGGATCTTTTTCCTGCGACCACACAAACCTGGCCACATCGGGGCTCGAACCATCGCCCGGCCCGTTCACAACTCCTTTTAGAGTTTATAGTCAACACGTAGTCACTAGGCCAATATGTCGCTATATGTGACCTCAATCTCGATCCTGAACACTTACATATCTAGTGGTCAATTTAGTATTAATACTTTGAGTTGGTAATCGTGTTCATTATTGAAGAGGCTATAATTTTAGACTAACTGCCAAGATTAAGCTAGTGTCATGACGCGCCCCTCACACCATGATCATAACGGCTCGCGCGGCCACACCTTGACTGGGTAACGACGAGCGCTCACTTCCGTTGACCATAATCAGCATTATGGGCGCATTTCTTTGGTAACCCTTGTGTATCCCTACGGTGGACCGAATACGCACATTACGCATCGGTTCACCGCCCGACACTTCTTTCACCCGGATATGAATGCGCGCGCATGCATTCGGTATGCCGATGTGCCCCGTTCTAAACAGCACGGGGCATTCGGGAGAAGATGGCGGCTGATTGAAAGTTGATGAGAGTAGGTTGCGCAAAAAATTGATATTTAGCCCCAGTGTGCCTCCAGATAATTCAGAATTTCCAAATGCGCCTATTCTGTTTCAAAGTGTCCGTGCAAAACCCAGAAATGCGCCCATTAGTGTGTCCGTCAGCCCAGGGCTATGGCGGCCCCATGTATTAATAGAGTAAGCAGCAACTCACCGCCCACCCACCTCGCACTTTTACCGCCTATACCGACTCACGCATACCGTATCATTCACGCTCGAATCCAAATATCGGCACTGTGATTTCTATGTTATCTAAAATGATTAAACTTTGAAATAAACTAGTCTTACATGTTGCCATATCTTTCTTATGACGCATATTTTGCTGTGACGAATTATCGTTGTAAAATGTTTATATTAACCCACTTATTCGCTCGCTCAGCGACTTTGTTCTAACTTGTATATCGTTGAAACAACGCATACTATATAAACCTACACTGATGGAAGAAATGATCACGTTCGAAATTTATATTTATATTTATAAAAGCAAAGCACCAAAAGACCTAGCCTCGGCAGACCCACTCTGTTCCGCCGTTGGGTCTCGGTTCCAGCCTGGGTTTTGCACGGGGACTTTGAAACAGAATAGGCGCATTTGGAATTCTGAATTATCTGGAGGCACGCTGGGGCTACAAATCAATTTTTTTTATAGATTAATCTTTTACCTATCAAGTTCTTCCAAACAATCAAAAAGATTGATCATCTGTATCTGTGTCTGAAAGATGATTTACGAATCACCAACGTCCGAAACGGGCGCCATACTTGTTTTTGGCGCTTGCTGGTGCCTGTGAATGCAGCCTGGTTCCAAACTTTGAATTCTCTGTGAGAGAGGGCGCTGCTATTGTCCTTAACTGCAAACCAGGGTTGAGTTGCGGAGCACGCTCGACCGCCGCGAACATTTTTGGTCACTCGGAGCTCGCTATGCAACGACATTGGTCACATCGAACTATTTCCATTTGTTGCGGGATATCCACTAAATAAATGTCTTTACTTTGGAAACAGCAGCACAATCTAAATAGTGTAAATATTGATAAATAAAAGATAACTATAAAGCATCGATATTTACGGGTTATCCCCACTTATTTGAGAGGAATTGTCGTCCAGAGTTTAATATTATCATGCGGGGCTGCTCTTGATCGCGGCGAACCATACCCCACTTCCGGTTCAAAATTGTACGCGTCCTTGACCAATTCGCCAAGTTCAAATCCTTATTTGTCGTTGCATATGGCGTGAAAACCGGCTTGACAGCCATAAGCAACGCACCCCAGGGTTGAGTTGCAGAGCACGCTCGACCGCCGCGAACATTTTTGGTCACTCGGAGCTCGCTATGCAACGACATTGGTCACAGCCGATTTTTTATTTTTCCCAGAATTCCCGCGCGAGGGTTTGTTTCAAAATGGCGCACAAGGAACAAGATGTGTTGCTAACCGCCGTCTCGGATAAACTTTTTGCGATTGGTGATGAGCCTAGCTGTGGCAGTTATGTGTCCGTGCCTCCATTGGCGTCCAACGAACATTTTGTCTCTTTGGGACAGTATCGCGTCTCCAACACATTGCTCTAAATCATTTATTAAATTCCTAAATGCATAAAAACAATGTTGCACTCAGTGACACTGGCAGTGCCAGTCTGTAACAGTCAGTGTCACTGACACTTGAGTCTTGACCGTCCGATAGTGTCGTGAGGTATACTATATCAGTGTATATGCACATCAGCCACACTAAATCAGCATACAGAGAAAGATCAAAGGGGTGTGGGGGGTGTTCTTCCATTTAGGGGCATGCAATTAATTGTTTCAGCATAGGTCACGTATTACGTACAGGGGCAGATCCATGCCAACCATGGGGAAGTCTTCTATTTAACATATGAAAACCAAAAGCAGCCCCCCCCCCTATCCAGCATATCTGGATCCGACCCACACACTAGCCCCCCCTATCTAGATTTTCTGGTTCCCCCCCTGTACGCATGCCTAGCATTTACTACAATAATGCATTTTGTAGGCTCTATCATGGCCGGAATATGGAATGGATCGAGGATCCATATTGTCTACTGCTTTGCAACTCCTCCCCCCCCCCACCAACCCCATTTCTGTGTCAGTTAATTTACTGTGGCTGTGGTAATATGTAAGATTTAGATTCATATTTTATAAAAAAAATCACATTCATGTCATAATTATTTTATTACCATATAGTATTCTTTTTTTCTTTGATATCTATACCTTTATGCTTTAAAGTCTACTATATTAATAATGAGCCCCATTCCAGTGCTATGGTCACGAATACTTCTTCTTTGATAAAGCCTACTTGCCGTGTTTTGCACAATTGAAGGCCAGTCTAAGTTTCCATTGAAGTAACATACATGTTTAAAGGTCAAACTTTCACCGGCTTCATATTTTAGCGGGATTGATTTAACAACATAACAGTAATCATTTGGTCTTTGTTGTCACTGTTTCACTGGGAAATAATATGTTCTGTTGGCGTTACAGTGTAAAAATATAAATTGGATCTTTTTGTTTCTGCAGGCACTATATGTATAGTTGCAATGGAACGTTTAAATTATAGGACACCCATTTTACATTTCAGAATCCTGTGTCACGCATTGGCCCCATCCCTCACTGACTGGTGCCAAACTGTGGAGAAGAATGTTAAGTTTGCTGTGGCTGCCTAGCAATCAGGAGTCCTTCCGCAGGGTTTGACTTGAGCAAGGGGTCTCTGCACTGTCTTGTAATGGCGGTGTGTAGTGCGTTGAACGGACCTTGCGAAACTTCATCAAGTGGCCTGATAGGGCGGCTATGGAATTACATCGCAATTCTACCATGCCAAGTATGGATTGCCTGGAGTCATAGGCAGTGTGGATGGCACCCATATTGCCATACCGGCACCATCCGAGTTCCGGGATTATTTCATCAATATATAAGGGCCGTTTGTCCGTCATTGAGAAGAAATTCAATAAGATCGACACAGTCCAGTCATCGGCCAGATGTGGAGAGAACAGTTGGACTTTGAAAGTGTACAAGAGACATATGACATTTTTGAGAATGTGCAATGTGAAAGATATCCCTGTGGTGATGATGGCGGCATAAATGGTTCCGGTTCATTCAGAGCACGAAAATGCCGAATTCATGGACATCTTTGAAGAACGCCAGCGTTTTTCCCTTTTAATAAGTGGTTATTGTGTGATGCTCTATATTCCCCTTGTCAGTTCAAAGTTCCATATCGGAAGATGATAAATATTTGGAGTTTCGCTTGTCGCAATAATTGATAAATCATTTAACAAAGAAATCCATATCTACATTTGGCCAACCCAGTAAGACCATTGTATTCATCTTGCGGATATGTAGCTTAAAACTGTTTGTAAACGTGTTTTCGTCGATACATGTTCTTCTACAAGATTTTCTGTATTCGTTTAACTGTCCATGAATGTCTTTGGATCACGCTTTGTATTAGTCTCCCTTTCTCAAATAAGCCGGAACACAATGCTGTGGTTTGAGAGTTTCTTTTCATTACGCATTGAATAGGATGGGAGTTGTAGTATAGCGACTTTAGCGACAAGGTTGTGAAGCCGATCGCCCACCATTCATTACCTAAGCAGATTGTCTCAAAGGAAAGCACGAGACCAGGCATCTGTCCACAGTGCAATTTATTTCATTTCTTAACTTTCGAACATAATGCACGCATGATAGCGTTTCTTTCTCGTGTGGTGACGTTGCGCTGATGCTCCAGCACTAAGGAGCGCGCCCTGAGTTTCTGTAGCTGCTGCTGCTGACTGTCTGTGCTCTTCCAAGAAAGTGCGGAACCACACTGGGGGCTAGACGGCTCGCCGCTTACGTTGACGTCGGGCGGCGACGTTTCTATGACGCTGACGTGGAGCTGTAGTCGCCAGGCTCCTTTACCTATCGGTCACTATGTCACCTGCAATGAATCACACCACTCAATTATGCACTCCAATTATGAGTGCCATCAAAGTTGTACAGTAAATATCACTAACCACCAGTTATTTCCCACTTGCTTATTGGCAGTATATGTCGTCATGGCCACTATAATTCCTGGCGGTCAGGAACACGTACTAACCTTACCATGTGCTGTTGCTAATAACACAGGCCGGGGTTGCCCTTGCTAGAGTTTCACTTGTTACTGGCCTCATATGGCAGAGAAATTTCTCTACACAACCGCGCCATTATACCGCGTTTTCCTTCGCATTTTTTCATCAGCATAGGACTCACGACGGTATGACAGGAAAGCACTTCCACCTCTATTCCATTGCGTTATTTAAGAACACACTACAGATGCACTTGCAGCTCCTTTAGAGTTTGTAAATGAATGTCTCGCCTTAGCATCGAATCTACCTGCAGTGCAGGAAAACAGCAATCCTACAGCAATCGCACTCCTGGGTTGCCGGCATTTTCCCGCGATCATCCACGATGGTCTTGAAGCTGTGCAAGCTAAGATAAATACATATATAAGATACCAGATAAATTTGGTCCAAAAATGGGGAATGAATAACTTGAAAAGTTTACAGATCTACACAATAACAGTACAAGAAATGTGAAGTCAAACGAATATTTTAAAAAAATATACATGTATTCCGTCTTTTTAGCGAGCGCAGTGTTTTGTAAAAGACATCAGGGCTGAAAGCGTGACCATATGCATTCATGGGTTGGGCAATTTGACGCCACACGTCGGCTCCCCTGACATTTGGTGACTGGAACAGCGGCTCGACTGCTCTGTACGTCTCCACCAATACAACAGAAGTACAGACTCTTGCTCCCACTGGGTTGCTGCGAAGAAAAACAGAGCTAGCTGTATAGGCCATATGCCGCAACATCCATCATGCATGTATTCTGACGCTAATATCGCTGAGTAACCGGAACAAGGACTTGGTATTATCTCGGATTATTTTACAGGTGTCGCCTCACATAGTTAACCTTCACTTACTGCTGAAGTTCTGAAATAATATCTGAGACACATGCCTGTAGTTTACATAGATTCTGGCTTCATTGTCTATGTAATGTTTTCATCAAGGTGAAAAGAATAATGCAACTCAATCTTAAAACAAATGCAATTCGGCATCATGCAATTGAACATTATTTCCACAATAAAAAGCATTTAGCCACATCTTAAGCAACCAGTACATTACATGTTTGAATGGAAAGACTGTGCTAATATTCTGATAATGATTGATAAATTGACATGTACATTTTTTTACAAAAAAAAATTACCCATTTTCTATTACCTCATTTGTGGAAACCATATGGGAGGTGTGTCCATAACCATGTGACACTTTCTTAGCCTGATGTTCACCTTCGCCAAGAACGACAAGACATAGGAACATGCAGAACAGCTCCTGTACTTCCTGCCACATGTTTCATCAGTTTTATACCTGACATACATCAGTTAAGCATTGCAATAATTCAATACACATGCCCTCCCCAGTTCTAGAGGACGTGGGGAAAATGGAACTTCCCTCATCAACTACAGGCTTGGGACTGACAACTACCTGTACCTTTATTGCATGTGGATGACTTGTTGGTAATTGGGAATAAGTGATCTCAGTCTAAGTTTCATTATAGAAACCTGCACATATGAGTGCAAAAAGTACAGGCAGTTGGCGGGTTACATGTGTTGTTACATGTAAAAGCTTTTTAGTTAACAGCCCACTAGAATAGAATCAATAAAATTAGGGCATAGAGATGTGTTCCAGTTAAAAGGAAAGTGACATTTCCACAAATATGTTCAATAGTTATTACAGACCTAAAATCTAACATTTATATGTATTACAGTACTTGTCGATATGGTGTTGATGCTATATAGTGTGACTACAATCTTAAACAGCGAATATAACAGTGCAATAACATCATTTTCGACATTACCAATGACTATTATTACATTTGAGCATATATTAATGCAGGTGACTAGCTTAATGGATATGCCTATTGCAATCAAATACATATTCACTGTTTGAGCTGGATACAATTGGCATGCCAATTAAACATACATGCACTGAACCTGTGCGAATGAAGTGTCAGTGGGGTAAACAGGCCACCAAACGAATGCCCCCAGTAAATCAGTAGAGGGAGGGGTTAGGGGGAGGGATCAAGCCTGGGGTACCACACACACATTGTAGATACAATGTAGTCCACCCCCCCCCCCCCCCCCTATAACCCCATCCCTCTACTGATTTACTGTGTCTGGGCCCATGGTCCATGCCATGGGGCCAGGCCGGTATAAAACATGCCTATAAATCTCTGGTTAGGGGTCGACATCCGTGTCAGCGCCTGTGCATTTTCCCCCATTGATCTAAGCTGGGCAGTTTCGGTTTTCACGTTTTTTTACCGTGTTTATGGTAATTTTGAGTCATATATCACAGGTGGCACAACTTTTCATACATACAACGCACGTATCGGATTGAAACTTGTTTGGTGACACATCGTTACCACGAGAATGGTCTAGTAATAACGAGAAATCGGTGAATATAATCTTGTAAGTCGCACACTTGTAGCTTCTGGCGGCCATGCTTATCGTCGTGTGCGGGACTACTCTTGCA
>CAXHSH010000271.1:0-18102 GCA_964019135.1 Arenicola marina
AAGACGGCGTCCTAGGTGACCGATGGCAGCCGTTCGCGGCGTCGACCCCAGGGGGCGTCTCAGGTGGTTGGGGTAGAGGGGGTGGGGAGATGGGCCCACATGACGGGAGGGAAAACGGGATGGGATGGGGTCAGGGGGTGATGGTGGAACGGGAAAAAAAGGGTGGTCCGGGGTCGGGTTTAAAGGAGGCGATTTGAGTCGTGGTGAGAGTGGGTGTGGGGCTGGGGATGAGGGTGAAAGTGGGAGTGAGGGTTAGGTGTGGGTGTGGGTGTGGGTGTGGGTGTGGGTGTGGGTGTGGGTGTGGGTCTATAGGGGTGGATTGGGGATGGGGATTGGGTGTCGGGATGAGGATGGGTGTGGGTATGGGGGTGGGTCTGTTGGATGGGTGAGAGGAGGGGGGTGGGGGTGGCGGTGGGGCCGACAACCAAAGCGGACATCATTAATTAACAAGAAACACACACGACCCAACGGTGGCACATTCCAGGGCAACTCGAGTGCTCTGTCACATTGACACAAGAGATTTATGGTCACCGTGCGGAAGTCGAGAGGTTCGCGGGGTGTCTGTGTGTGTGAGGGGGTGGGGGGTTGGGGGGGGGCATAATATATTTCATACACACAACAAATCGCCAAATGTCTATGTTAATGGTGGAGTAGCAATGGCCATGTATAAGCGGACACCGTGTGCGCAGTGAAGTGCTAGCAGGGAATATTTCATTATTATATCTTCGCTATTTTACGAGACACTGTGCCTATGGGAACATCATCGCAAGCCGCGCCGACCTGTCAGAACACCTGTCACCCATAGCATTGATTATCATAAGCCCGATCAAAACTTGCTTTAAGGAAACAATGTGGAAGTTATGTCTAAAAAGAGGAGGGGGAATACCTTGTTCCGACCTTCGCGACTGGCATCCAGGAATTCTTGGAGATTCGAGACCAGCCGTTGGCAATTTTTGGGGATTGTTTTCTGTACAATTCCTGGTTCAACGCGAAGACCCTGTCCCTATTTACCGCGATTCGTTATAGCAGTCTTAGAGTTCCTCGATATTCGCGATAACGTCATTGAGGTTTTTTTTTTGCGCCCAGCTGTAAAATGTCCTCATCTTGGGGAATAGATATTGCTCTCCCTAATTCTTGAAAATTCGTGATTCAGAGGCAGTACCCCCCCCCCCCTCCACCCCCTGTGGGGACTGAAGTTATCTGGATCAATATGTGTAGTCATATCTGCGCGTTTGTTGATGCATGCCTAATGGCTGCCTTCTGAAGTATGAACCGGGGCGGATCTAGGAATGTGCAAAGGGGGCGGGGGGGGGGGGTGCTCTCTGAAAATTTGCGAGGGGTGGGGGTGCTCTCTGAAAACTTGCGAGGGGTGGGGGTGCTCTCTAAAAAATTGCGAGGGGAAGGGGTTGTCTCTGAAAACGGGGTGCTCGGAAAACCCGACTTTTGCAGTGTATGTTTAAGTTCCCAAAGGGGATGGGTGCAACCCCCCTAACCCTCTACCCCCGCCCCCTAGGGCCGCCCCTGTCATTACTACACGCCAGGTCTGCTTTCAGCAAGACGGTCCCCTCCGCTCTATGATGGCTGCACTTGCATCCTCTCCTCGTAGAGGACATGGGATTGTTGGCAGCAGAGTAGCTTCTATAAGAAATCGTGTCCATTGGACTTTTTATAAACTGCACCGACGCCAACGTAATATCTTTATGGGGACGTCTCTATGGCTTTATGTATATCTGAGCGAGATCTGAGTCCCGCAATGACACGGCCCCGGCCGCTACAGAGGCGCCACCTGATAGGACAAATGAAATATTGACGGATACTCAGGTCGTTTCCCAGACAACGCCACAACTTTATAGTCGGGGAGTTGCGTCCATTACGCAACGCCGCAGTGGATGACGTCACAATCGTCAATGGATGATGTCACAATGGCCCATGGATGACGTCGCAATAGATGACGTCACAATGGCCAATGGTTGACGTCGCAATGGCCAATGGGTGACGTCACAGGGGCCAATGGATGACGTCACAATGGCCCATGGGTGACGTCGCAATAGATGACGTGACAATGGCCAATGGAGTAGCTAGAATTCACGTATCCTTGTCCATTTGGTCATCCGTTTGTAAATTTATGTTACTTCTGATGCATCTGATGCAATAAATATACAAACCCCAAGCTTGCAATATATTGGTTTAGCATATTCAACAAAGAACTATATATCTATCCTGGAGAATCCCAGAATATCTCCCAAGGCTACAACAGCATGACGATGCATGACCATGCCTGTTTCTCATGTTTTTTATTATAATAGTGGCTGCTAATGGCAGGTTCGCGCCATCACATGACGGCAATAATATTCATTATCTCACAACGTTATTGTCGCTGGTGCGGTTATTACCACATAATTAAACACAAAGCTGAGGTCAAATGGTGGACAACTCCATCAGGGGAACCGCTGTATGAGCTAGACTAGCGGGCCAATCAGCATACTGATCCACAACAGCTGCTCCACGGACCCTGACCCTGACCTGACCCTGACCCTGACCCTGACCCTGACCCATCAACCGACACCATTGAAACTAGTCTGGAAGCGGTAAATAGCAACACACGATACAGGCTTATTTGAAAAATCGACATTGACCCCCAAATTCTGACACTGAGTATCTGAAAAAGCGACATCGACAGGGATAGTAGCATTTTAGAAAAAAAAGACACTGAACTTCGCCAAAAAGCGACACGGAACGTCGTGAAAAATCAACATTCGACACTGAATATTTTGAAAAATCGACACTGGCCACTGGACCCCCCTTGCAGACCCCTATAGGAAATTCGTGCTAACAGGGCACCGCATGGGTTTGGCAGGGAACCAGTTGCCGCACATTCAGAGAGACATAAAGTCCATTGACCGATTGCACTCTCTTTCAGCATCCCCGGTTTCAGCATGTTTCAAGCTGCGGCTTGTGACACCGACATCTAGGACCTCATGAGGGGCCGCCCCGATAGCTCAGTGGGCTAGAGCGCTCGCATGGAGTGTTCTGGTCACCTGAAAGCCTAACGGCACGTGGGTCGGTGGTTCGAGCCCTGCTGTGGCCATGTCTGTGTGGTCGCAGGATAAAGATCCCATGTCTTTCTTCGTAAAGAGTAGGGGGTTACCCCCGGGGACATGGCTCCACTCTCCCTTCCTTCTCCCATTGACGCAATATGACCAAAAGTGGTTAAAGCGTCCTGAATAACCAACCAACCAACCAACCAGGACCTCATGAGAAGTTCATGTAATAACCGCCAGCCATCCGGTTACCTCTTGGCTGAGGTCCGGCTCGGTATATGGTCCCGGTGGGTCAGAGCGCTCGCCTTGAGTGCTCTGGCCACCTGAGAGCCTGACGGCTCGTGGATCGGTGGTTCGCGCCCCGCTGTGGCCATGTCTGTGTGGTCGCAGGATAAAGATCCTATGTCCGGGTTACCCCCGGGGATATGGCTCAACTCTCCCTTCCTTTTCCCATTGACGCGATATGACCAAACGGGGTGTTAAAGCGTCCTGAATATACAACCAACCAACCAAACTCTTAGTGGACTGGTCTCTGACATTTTCATGCCTCGGCCGGGGCGACAGCCGACACGACTTCGCAATCCATGTTTCAATCAATCATTCATTGACATCACTGTTGTTATTATCCAATCACGTGGCTAAAAAAGCTCTTCCACGTGCGTCATGTCCGACAAACAAGTCCGACAAACAAAGCAGCATGTCACTTTCTTGTCAGTTTCAGAGATGAGTTCTTCTCACTTGTACCTACCATCAGCTACGTTTGTCAATTTCACACTCACCATTAACGAAAAAGGACTCAAGCGTGAAGTGGGGGCTTAGCTCGGCGTGTGGAACGGTGTATTATAAGCAATGTTGAACAAAAAACATGACCGCTCAAAGTTTTCTTGAAATTATTTTGGTGTTACCCTGTATAACGGAGATTAAGGCATTTTCCCAGGTTATTGGCAAGGGATGTATACAATTCATGATCGTGTCTAAATTACACCCATATTGCATAAGTTGTCATTTGCAAAGATGAAAATATGGCATGTATAGTTTTCTACAAAATATGTTGTCATGCAATGACGCCATCGCAAATACCAAAAATAACACCCAGAATGCATTACACATGCAGTGGCGCCTCGCAGCGGGATAATCTGAACTGCGAATGATTTGCGAACTCGCCTATGGCAGCCGCGGGGTGCATAAGACCCCCCTAACGGTAGCCCCAGCGAAACTGACAGACACCGGCCTAGCGCGAGCGATGAAGAGGATGCTCTGAGAACGCGCGGAGAACGGTCAGGATCATAACGCCACCTTGCGGGGGATTGGAGATTAACTTATGGTGAGACGAAGCTATGTCTCCACATCAGCGTCAGTTTCGTATCAATGAAGCTTTTTCTATAGAAAGAACGTTGTCACCTCTTTTTTTGCATAATTCAGAAATGATATTTCCAACAGTTCTACCCGGTAAAGGCATTCTTCTTCTTTCTTGTCCCATGCTTTGATAATCTATCGAAAACAGAATTGGCAATTTCGCCATATCACCCACCACAAATCACTTTGGCGCAATTCTGTTTGCACACGTTTCCAGAAGCCGTCAATTGGACAGATAGGAACACATCCACATGAAAAGTTCTAACACTTTTCGACAACTGTTTCTAGATTTTCCGTCCATCGACATATATTTGCGCATTTTATGTCAATGAAAAATATGTAGTGGAACGTAACATTCGACACAGTCATCAATAACAATAAATCAAACAACACAGTCATCAGTAGCAATCAACAATCGCAATAATACATCCAAAAAGTTACTCACTCTGGGTAATTCTTCCATGTCTTCATCCGCGTCTGAACGAGTGCACATGAGCGGAGGTCGGAGACGTTGACGGCGCGCCTGCGCGGGACGGGCGGCTGGCGGGGGCCGTCCTCCTGCCCCTCGGCCAGGTAGCCCATATGGCCGCCCGCCCCCCCTCCCCGGGCCGCCAGCAGGGAAGCCCCCGTGGCCGACAGCGCCAGGGAGGAGCGTCGCCGCTGGGCCGCATGCCGACTGCCGGTCGCCCCGATCATGGCGCCCCCCGACGGAGAATCCGGCGACGGCCTGCTATTGGCTGGAATCAGAAGGAATACGTGGCACGTTAAGTACGGTGCAGCCCCATTATTATATACGATATATTACTTTCACACGCAATGAATCATTATCACACTTTAAGACCAGCTTAGACGGCAGTTTGGCAAGTTCTTATTTTATTATTGGGGTCCAGTGTCCAGTTTCGATTTTGCAAAATTATCAGTGTCGAATGTCGATTATTCACGACGTTCCGCGTCGCTTTGTGGCTAAATTCAGTGATATTTTTTCTCAAAAATCTGTGTCGATGTCGCTTTTTTCGATACTCAGTGTCGGAAATTGGGGGTCAATGTCGAATGTCGTTTTTTGAAACATGCCTGTGTCGCGTGTCGCCATTTATCGAGACCCCTGTTATTGATGCCCCGATCGCAATGCAAAAATGATGATAATTATTCGATGCAAAATAAATCATCAAGGGTGTTCTGAAATGTGAGCATATGAGGTGCTAAGCGTCAGGCTGACAGGACGATACAAGAGAACTTCATATGGTTATTTTACGTTGGCTGGTGGAGTAACGGACTGGAAACAAGGCATTGAACCTATACAAAACGCGGGAGCAAATAAAACAACAGTGCTAAAGGCACTAGAGGAAATGACGAGAAGCAGCTTAACGAGCAGCACTCATCCACAGAATACGACAGTCTCAATAACGAATCCTAAATCCATTTCTGGACTACTTTAAACCGTGGTAACAGCTTAATTGTTCCTTTCGAAGCACTTTATGCCCCAATATAACCGGCCTAAACGTTCATAACGGCCCCAACCATCTCCCTGTGTAGCAGTCAGTGCCCGCTGGAGCGCACGTCTGTCCAGCTAAGGCAAGCCCTACCCCCTCCCCGCCCCTCCTCCATCGTCTCTCGGACCACCGTCAGCAGTCACGTCGCTTTCAACTGGCCCCAATTAGCATGTGATGTCTCTTCCCAGTCTTTGAAGGCAGCGAAATGCGTCCGCCCGCCCCCTACCACCACCACCCACCCCACCCGCCTACTTCTTTTTTCCCCCTCTGTGTCTACCCCCCGGGCACGACGTGTCTGTGCCACCCACCCCAACCCCACCCCATAGGGACCATCGCCCACTTGTTGCGCGGTCGCATCCGTGGTAACATTCTCCATGGCAACGGGACCGGTATGAATCAATGAAATGGGGTTCCATTATAACTATAATAGAAACACACGTCAACGATGACCGGCGAATGCCATTGCAGGGGCCAAGGGGTGAGATGAAGGAGGTATGTGCAGGGGGCCAACTTCTTTCCCTAACCCTTACCAATGTGTCCATAATTACATGGAGCTTTCATTCATGCCATTTATTTTGTAGTCATCTCCTTTCAAATCTTTTTTCCACATATTGCAGGCCGCCCCGATAGCTCAGTGGGCTAGAGCGCTCGCATTGAATGCCTAACGGCATGCGGATCGGTGGTTCGCACCCCGCTGTGGCCATATCTGTGTGGTCGCCGGATAAAGATCCCATGTCCTTCTTCGTAAAGAGTAGGGGGTTACCCCAGGGGACATGGCTCCACTCTCCCTTCCTTCTCCCATTGACGCGATATGACCAAAAGTGGTTACAGCGTTAATATAAAACCAACCAACCATCTCGACATGATAACGAAACTGTCAGATTAACAGTTTCAGGGGTATTTCCGTTCCTCGGCAATGGGCTTTTAATTTCACCGTGATTTGGGAACGAGGAAAATAATGCTTCGTGAACTGGGAATGAGTTATTTAGCCGACCGTCGTGATCAAGGATTTTGATTAATCGTGAACTGGGAATCTTTGTATTAAATAAGCGTGCATCGGGAAATCGCCAATGTATATAATGTATCCGCCCTTCCTTTGTATGCGAGAAAACGTTCCTCTAATTCATCGTGACCTGAGAATAAAAAGATGTATTCATCGTGTCCTGGAAACACTATCCCCGTTTGCCACCCCCCCCCCCCCCCGCCCCTTATATAGTGTACATGGAACATTATCGGAGCTCGAACCCTGGTCTGCCGAGGCCACCTGAGAGCGTCATGATGATACTTCACTGCTAACTTATGGAAAATCTTGCGGAAAAGTCTGGGTTTAGCTTTAGCCAAGTCCGCATGACGATCGCAAGCCCGTTGACTCAGACGCGCGTAATGCAACAAGTTTTTTTTCAAGATGGGGCCAGTAGAACTGGGGTTGCTGAAACCGACCAAGCAGGGTGTTCCTCATATGACTGCGTTAGGAAGCGTTTGATTGCATCTTCCGAAGAAGCAATACAAAATGAACACAGAAATACAGTCATACCAGTTGTACCAGTTACATTTATTTGGGAACTTGTTATTTCTAAGAACTGCCTGTCAAGGTAGCAACTTTCATCGGTAGGAACATGCATGTTGGGGGTTTCTAATAGCAGTGTAGCACAAGTTAATATCAACGAACAGCTTAAACTTATTATTGAATCCAGAATTGAAGCGCTTAATTGAAATGTAATTAGTTTGTCCTTGCAATTGTTTACTGTGTTCACTGCCGCTCCCCCGTCCCATTCATTTTCCCTTTCCGCTTCCTTTGCTGTTTGCTTACTACATGTATACTGTAGTATATGTTTGTTTATTGCTTGTGGACTGTTTATTTACTATTAGTTTACAGTGATATTAGCGGAGTGGAGACGGAGCAATGCTGGGACCAAACGGCTTCACGGAGACCGGGCAGACGACCCGTTAAAGCGGGAGAGACATGGACTTCCGTAGACGGCTTCGTTACTGACCCACCCAACAACCTCCCCAAGCCAGTCGTCAGTGTATGGAGGTGAGTTGGCTGCAGTAACACATTAGGTAAGGTCAACTCCGGGTGTCCCGGTGACTGATAGACCAGGTAAACAAAGACCGAGCAACCAGCCCCCACTCCACTAACACATCCCCCCCGCACCAACGTCCCCCCCTCTAAGGTACGGGTCCTAGGGTCTGCACCCTGGGGCAAACACCCTGGGGCAAACACCCTGGGGCAAACACCATTGGGAAAAAACCCTGGGGAAAACACCCTGGGGCAAATACTCTGGGGCAAACACCCTGGGACAAACACCCTGGGGCAAACACTCTGGGGCCCGCACCCTGGGACAAACACCCTGGGACAAACACCCTGGGGCAAACACCATTGGGAAAAAACCCTGGGGAAAACACCCTGGGGCAAATACTCTGGGGCAAACACCCTGGGACAAACACCCTGGGGCAAACACTCTGGGGCCCGCACCCTGGGACAAACACCCTGGGACAAACACCCTGGGGCAAACACCCTGGGGCAAACACCCTGGGGCAAACACCCTGGGGCAACCACCCTGGGACAAACACCCTGGGGCAAACACCCTGGGGCAAACACTCTGGGGCAAACACCCTTGGTCAACCACCCTGGGACAAACACCCTGGGGCAAACACCCTGGGACAAACACCCTGGGACAAACACCCTGGGGCAAACACCCTGGGACAAACACCCTGGGGCAAACATCCTGGGACAACCACCCTGGGGCCCGCACCCTAGGACAAACACCCTGGGACAAACACCCTGGGACAAACACTCTGGGGCAAACACCCTGGGACCCGCACCCTGGGGCAAACACCCTGGGGCAAACACCCTGGGGCAAACACCCTGGGACAAACACCCTGGGGCAAACACCCTGGGGTCCGCACCCTGGGACAAACCCCCTGGGGCAAACACCCTGGGACAACACCCTGGGACAAACTCCCTGGGACAAACACTCTGGGGCCCGCACCCTGGGACAAACACCCTGGGGTCCGCACCCTGGGAAAAACACCCTGGGGCAAACACCCTGGGGCAAACACCCTGGGACAAACACTCTGGGGTCCGCACCCTGGGGCAAACACCCTGGGGTCCGCACCCTGGGGCAAACACCCTGGGGCAAACACCCTGGGGTCCGCACCCTAGGACAAACACCCTGGGGCAAACACCCTGGGACCCGCACCCTGGGGCAAACACCCTGGGGCAAACACCCTGGGGCAAACACCCTGGGACAAACACCCTGGGGTCCGCACCCTGGGACAAACACCCTGGGGCAAACACCCTGGGACAACACCCTGGGACAAACTCCCTGTGACAAACCCCCTGGGGCCCGCACCCTTGGACAAACACCCTGGGACAAACACCCTGGGACAAACTCCCTGGAACAAACACCCTAGGGCAAACACCCTGGGGCCCGCACCCCCGAGGCCCGCGCCGGCCATGTTTCCCTAGATTTATTTTCATTTGATTGTGTGTTCACGGGGAGCAATGATGAGATGAAGGGGGGAGTGAGGGGGGAGAAGGGGGAAGGTGTGGAGAAGGAGGGTCGAGATTGGGCGAAGGTGTGTGCAGGATGGGGGTGGGGGGGGGGGGGGGGCGTGTAGGGCAGGATCGAATTGCCATAAATAGCAATCGTGCCAATGGAGGTGGGACATGTACAGTGACTTCATTAGCGACAAGATGATGCAGGATTTCCCCTAATTACATACTCGCCGCGGTGGTCGTGCGCGGGAAAGGTCATGCAATACAGGGTCCGGCCTCCCTTCAAAAGGCCGGAATATAAGGCATAAACATCGGCCAGGGGCCCGCTGGCACCCTCTCAATGCATGCTTAACCAAGCTTCCAAGACTTCCCCCGTTGAAATCCCTGCTATACATATGAATATAATGGAGGTTGTGTTTGGTGGCTGGCTGGGTGGCTGGCTGGGTGGGTGGGTGGGACCCGGGGTTGGCAGGGGAGCCCGGCCTCAGTCAGTTGAAAGGCAGACTCGGGGGCCCCACAACAGTTTCCAGCCACCCTGGCGGCAAGCGTGGCGGCAAGGGAGGTCGGTTCCCTGCCTCACTTGCAGGGGCTTCCTTGGTCGCCACACCGGAAACGGAAGTCATCCGTCTCTGGCTAGACGCACCTTTACGAATAAGGTATCACCTTCAAATATGGCGTCACTCGTTGCCGCGCAAGGCTGGTTTCACGGCGCGGGATGGAGGGAGGGCTGTACTGAGAGATGAAAGTATAGATAAGGCAGAGAGACGGACTGAGAAGCAGAGAGAGACACACAACAGGGAGAGACGGATGGAGAGAGAGAGAGAGAGAGGGAGGGGGAGAGAGAGAGAGAGAGGGAGGGAGAGAGAGAGAGAGAGAGGGAGAGAGAGAGAGAGAGAGAGAGATTGCCGATTCTTATTATATTGCGGCGTTACACACAGCCAGTGAAAAATCTTTCGTGGTAGGGTATAACTTAATTCCTGTATTTCGCGCCACGACAGGTGGGAGTGGGTAAGGGGGTGGGGGGGTGTAGTGTTCCCAGATCACGAAGAATAACTTTGGTTAATCACACATCACGAGGAATGCAAAGAAAGGGCCAAATGCATGATATAAATTGGCGATTTCCCGATTCACGGTTATTTAATATTAAAATTCTCAGTTCACGATTAATGAACATCCTTGATCACAACGGTCGGCAAATACCTGATTCCCAGTTTACGAAGAATTATTTTCCTCATTCCCCATTCCACGATAAAATGTAAAGCCCATTGCCGCGGAACGGAACTACACCTTGCCCCCCCCCCCCCCCCACAGGTGAAATCTTTCGAATAACCCCGTCGATGAAGTGTACTTTATCGTCAGAGCGATTAAATAGTAGTACCGAAAACAAAGGGGAGGTATGACGACAGCAAACATACTTTCACTCTGCTTTAGACAGACACACTGAGCCGGTGGAATCAGCAGACGCTGTTCAAGAAGACTGGAAGATTAATCGCAGATTTCACTCATTTAACAAAATAATGCTCTTAAAAACTGGCTGGGCCCAACCATAAATGGGTCGTTCAAATATTCACACAAAATCCCCCGTGGTCGAGATAACGTATACAGAATGGTAGCCTACATCCATCCGTATTGCCACGACCCATCGCTTCAGCATAGCTCACGTATTATTCGAGCATAACATTTGTTACAATGCTCGAATTTGGGGTCCCAGTGGAGAAGATGAAGACACGCTCGCCGGTTACCATGGTTACCTTTGGGCACTGACATCGATTTGTGGGCCACGTGTTTCGTAAAAATTAGGCGACGCCTGCTGTAGACAAAACAAAACGTGGCGCGCCTATTGTGTCTTTTTTTTGTGATGGCTATTTCACCAAGAAAGATTATAGAGAGGAGAACTGAGTCTCTTTGTTTCCAAAATAATGATGGATCGCGAGTTCCGCGAAAAAATTAACGTTGATCACAGACCAGAATAAAAATAATCGGGTGCTAAAATGTTAAAGAGAAGATTTGCATTCAGAAATGAAGTCACTTTTTTGCCTCTTACTTTCCGAATGCGCTCTGAAATAGCATTACAAATAGAAACAGTTCGCCGTATAAACAATTAGTCAGCTCTAGATCTTCATTATGAATTATAACCAATGCCCCCATAACCCTTTTAACCCCAGCCTTACAGAGTCCCCCCCCCTCCCCCCACCGCACCACGTCACCCCTTACCCTCCACCCGCACTTATCCCCCTCCCCCACCCCACCCCCTCCAGTCCGGTCCCCTGGGCTACCACCATCTACATCGAGTTCTGACATCTTAACATCAGAGTTAAGGTAAAGAAAGGACCACTGCGGGATTCATTCACAGGTACACCCCTCCACCCCCACCCTGTGCTCCCCTCCCCCCCCCCCCGCTCCATCCCCACCCCACCCCACCCAACCCCGACCCGACCCACCCCACCCCACCCCACCCCACCCCAGCCCAGCCAGGCCATCCATGCATTCAGCCACCCGCGGCTGTGGGATCCCAAGGTCGTCCATGAAGACAGGGCCGGGCAAAGGGCTCCCTTGTGATAACAATGGCTTAACTCTGGTCCCCGACAGGCTTAGAGCCCGCTAATCCCAGGTACGCCAAACCAGTCATTCTGCGAGCCCTGTGAGTGATAGACCACGGCAATCAATAGCGGTCACCGGGATGAGGCTTGGGGAGTGTGCACATGGCGTACCACAGTACGCTCTTGATGTACCACAGTACGCCGATGATTTATCATTGTACGCCCTTGGCATACCACTGTATGCATTTGGTGTGCCACTGCACGTCCTTGACGTACTGCAAAAACGTTCTTTCTGTATTCCCTACGCCCTTGGCGTACCACTGTACGCCGTTGATGTACCACAGTGACTGTACGCCGTTGATCTATCATTGTACACCCTTGACGTACCAAAGTACGCCCAACATGTACCACAGTACGCCCTTGACGTACCAAAGTACGCCCAACATGTACCACATTACACCGTTGCGGTCCGATCATAAACTTGCCTTTTGTGAGATACAAGCCACACGACAAATCTGCCAACGGCAGGGCACGCAACTCCCCGACTGGAGCGTTATATCGACATTGGCACAGCTGAGACTCGAACCCATCACCGAAACTTTTAAGCTGTCGAACAATATAGACATTGGCACGGGTGCTACTCGAACCCCTGACCTTATGGTTGTGGACGACGACCTATTAAACCGGTCGTTGGTACGTTCATTCACCCGGCGAGGACAGGTTGCAGGAGGAAGAATCAACCAGGTCGGGGGCTGGCGGGTGTATGTGTGGGTGAGGGTGAGGGTGAGGGTGAGGGTGAGGGTGAGGGTGAGGGTGAGGGTGAGGGTGAGGGTGAGGGTGAGGGTGAGGGAGGGGGGGGTGGAAGGCATGGCCTCGCCAGGACTACCCACCATCCGTCTCTCGTCTCTTTCACAACGGTTCAATCGGCACGATGGCTGTCGGGAAGCCTCCTGCGGCGAGGTGGTGGCAACGGGATGGGGGGAGGGGAGAGGGAGGGGGTAAGGGGTGGTGGGGGAGGGGAGGGGGGGGGGGCGCTGTGCTTCCGTGAGGGGGGAGTTAAGACTAGGGCGGGCTGACGTGACGGGCGGGGCGCCAGTGGGTGGGGCGGGGCAGCGTAATCAAAGGGGCGGGGCACGGGCGGGGAGGGAGGGAGGTAGTTGCTTGGCGGCAGGCGGAAGGTGGCAACGCCAGGTGAAACTAGTCTCTGGTTGTCATGGTGACACTCCGTGCTACATGGCCACAGTCCTTCCCTTTCCTCTTCCTCTCCCCTGTCCCTTGTGTTTCCCATCCACCTTCACACCCCACCCTCCCCCCGCGCCAAACGACTATCACGCCCCCCCCCCCGCCCATCCTCTTCCTTACGAGCCGGATGCCATGCTGTCTCTTTGGCGGCGCCCCTGACGGTCCGTCACCATCGGCAGCTGCCAGGTGGGGGCGGGGGGGGGGGGGGGCACCGCCAGCCCAAGCAGGAGGTGAAATAACTGCGTGGCCATCCCCCCGACTGTCTGCCATAGTGTCTCCCATAGTGTCTCCCCAACTGTCTGCCATAGTGTCTCTCAGACTCTCACTCTCTCAGCCTGTCTCTCAGACTGTCTCTCAGACTGTCTCGGTCGGTCTCTCAGACTCTCAGAATGTCAGACTGTTTCAGACTGTCTTTCAGATTGTCTCTCAAACTCTCAGACTGTCTCAAACTGTCTCAAACTGTCTCTCAGACTGTCTCAAACTGTCTCTCAGACTCTCAGACTGTCTCTCAGACTCTCACTCTCTCAGCATATCTCTCAGACTGTCTCTCAGACTGTCTCTCAGACTGTCTCGGTCGGTCTCTCATACTCTCAGACTGTCAGACTGTCTCAGACTGTCTCTCAGACTCTCAGACTGTCAGACTGTCTCAGACTGTTTCAGACTGTCTTTCAGATTGTCTCTCAAACTCTCAGACTGTCTCAAACTGTCTCTCAGACTCTCAGACACTCTCAGACTCTCTCAGACTGTCTCAGACTGTCTCTCAGATTGCTCTCAGGCTCTTAGACTGTCTCAGACTGTCTTAACCGGTCTCTCAGACTCTCAGGCTCTCTCAGACTGTCTCTCAGACTGTCTCTCAGACTGTCTCTCAGCCTGTCTTTCAGCCTGTCTCTCAGACTGTCTCTCAGACTGTCTCAGACTCTGAGACTCTGTCAGCCTCTCTCAGACTGTATTTCAGATTGCCTCTCAAACTCTCAGACTGTCTCAGACTGTCTCTCAGACTGTCTCTCAGACTCTCAGACTGTCTCAGACTGTCTCAGATTGCTCTCAGACTCTTAGACTGTCTCAGACTGTTTTAACCGGTCTCTCAGACTCTCTGAGACTGTCTCTCAGACTCTGACTGTCTCAGACTCTCTCAGATTGTCTCTCAGACTGTCTCTCAGACTGTCTCTCAGCCTGTCTTTCAGCCTGTCTCTCAGACTGTCTCTCAGACTGTCTCAGACTCTGAGACTCTGTCAGCCTCTCTCAGACTGTATTTCAGATTGCCTCTCAAACTCTCAGACTGTCTCAGACTGTCTCTCAGACTATCTCAGACTCTCTCAGACTCTCAGGCTGTCTCTCAGACTCTCAGACTGTCTCAGACTGTCTCAGATTGCTCTCAGACTCTTAGACTGTCTCAGACTGTCTTAACCGGTCTCTCAGACTCTCTTAGACTGTCTCTCAGACTCTGTCTCAGACTGTCTCTCAGACTCTTAGACTGTCTCAGACTGTCTTAACCGGTCTCTAAGACTCTCAGACTCTCTGACTCTCAGACTGTCTCTCAGACTGTCTCTCAGACTCTCTCAGACTGTCTCTCAGACTCTCAGACTGTCTCTCAGACTGTCTCTCAGACTGTCTCTCAGACTGTCTCTCAGACTGTCTGTCCGACTCTCTCAGACTGTCTCTCAACTCAGACTCTCAGACTCTCTCAGACTGTCTCTCAGACTCTCAGACTGTCTCTCAAACTGTCTCTCAGACTCTCAGACACTCTCAGACTCTCTCAGACTGTCTCAGACTGTCTCTCAGATTGCTCTCAGGCTCTTAGACTGTCTCAGACTGTCTTAACCGGTCTCTCAGACTCTCAGGCTCTCTCAGACTGTCTCTCAGACTGTCTCTCAGACTGTCTCTCAGCCTGTCTTTCAGCCTGTCTCTCAGACTGTCTCTCAGACTGTCTCAGACTCTGAGACTCTGTCAGCCTCTCTCAGACTGTATTTCAGATTGCCTCTCAAACTCTCAGACTGTCTCAGACTGTCTCTCAGACTGTCTCTCAGACTCTCAGACTGTCTCAGACTGTCTCAGATTGCTCTCAGACTCTTAGACTGTCTCAGACTGTCTTAACCGGTCTCTCAGACTCTCTGAGACTGTCTCTCAGACTCTGACTGTCTCAGACTCTCTCAGATTGTCTCTCAGACTGTCTCTCAGACTGTCTCTCAGCCTGTCTTTCAGCCTGTCTCTCAGACTGTCTCTCAGACTGTCTCAGACTCTGAGACTCTGTCAGCCTCTCTCAGACTGTATTTCAGATTGCCTCTCAAACTCTCAGACTGTCTCAGACTGTCTCTCAGACTATCTCAGACTGTCTCTCAGACTCTCAGGCTGTCTCTCAGACTCTCAGACTGTCTCAGACTGTCTCAGATTGCTCTCAGACTCTTAGACTGTCTCAGACTGTCTTAACCGGTCTCTCAGACTCTCTTAGACTGTCTCTCAGACTCTGACTGTCTCAGACTGTCTCTCAGACTCTTAGACTGTCTCAGACTGTCTTAACCGGTCTCTAAGACTCTCAGACTCTCTGACTCTCAGACTGTCTCTCAGACTGTCTCTCAGACTCTCTCAGACTGTCTCTCAGACTCTCAGACTGTCTCTCAGACTGTCTCTCAGACTGTCTCTCAGACTGTCTGTCCGACTCTCTCAGACTGTCTCTCAAACTCAGACTCTCAGACTCTCTCAGACTGTCTCTCAGACTCTCAGACTGTCTCTCAGACTGTCTCTCAGACTCTCTCAGACTCTCAGACTGTCTCTCAGACTGTCTCGCAGACTCTCAGACTGTCTCTCATACTGTCTCTCAGACGCTCAGACTGTCTGTCCGACTCCCTCAGACTGTCTCTCACACTCTCAGACTGTCTCTCACACTCTCAGACTGTCTCTCAGACTGTCTCTCACACTCTCAGACTGTCTGTCCGACTCTCTCAGACTGTCTCTCAGACTCAGACTCTCAGACTCTCTCAGACTGTCTCTCAGACTCTTAGACTGTCTCAGACTGTCTTAACCGGTCTCTCAGACTCTCAGACTCTCACAGACTGTCGCAGACTCTCAGACTGTCTTTCCGACTCTCTCAGAGTGTCTCTCAGACTCTCTGAGACTTTCAGATTCTCTCAGATTGTCTCTCAAACTCGTTGAATGCCACCACGACTGTCAAATACCAGTTAAGATTGACGACAAGAGCCCCTATTAGATGGCTTTACAACTGTAGATTTAGATTGAATCACTCTAGGCTTAAAGTAAGCCATCGTGTGGCTTCACATTGAACATACATGTGGGCACACACATGTATATAACAACTGTTCAAGTCTGGGTGCAACGCACAGGAGATCATGTGACAAATTCCGCAAACGATATTTAACTTGTGCCCGGAGAAGTGCTTCTGCTATGTACGGAATATAACGGAAACAGACTGGAAGGGCCGTCAAACACTGGGGGCCGGCGCGACAGCTCAATGGGCTAGAGCGCTCGCATTGAGTGCTCTGGTCACCTGAGAGCCTAACGGCACGTGGGTCGGTGGTTCGAGCCCTGCTGTGGCCATGTCTGTGTGGTCGCAGGATAAAGATCCCATGTCTTTCTTCGTAAAGAGTAGGGGGTTACCCCCGGGGACATGGCTCCACTCTCCCTTCCATCTCCCATTGACGCGATATGACCAAAAGTGGTTAAAGCGTCCTGAATAACCAACCAACCAACCGTCAAACACTGATCAAATAAACCCCACT
Organism: Arenicola marina; assembly: GCA_964019135.1. Lineage (NCBI taxonomy): Eukaryota > Metazoa > Annelida > Polychaeta > Arenicolidae > Arenicola > Arenicola marina. The sequence continues at coordinate 16,906 of CAXHSH010000271.1, forward strand.
CAAAATTAAAAGACACAGAAGGTTACTATAAGGTGAAGTTATTGCGGTATGGCGCCAATAGGTCACGGCTTGTTGTAGCTGCCTCCAGCAGGTAACTCAACTGTCTCTGACTGTCAACGTGGTGAAATACACAGTGGTTAACTTACAAAGTGTCCATCCACATGCTTTCAATGGGCGTAAGACATCGATAGGAGATCTAATAATCGAACATTTGGTATATTTATTGTGGTAAACCACCAGCATCGTTCCATTTTAGAATCACTGTCATAACGGATCCAAAAAAACATAATATAAAATGTGCTCCTTGCATGGTTTCAACTATGATGACAATATTTTGTTTGAAGTCATGTAAGAACTGCATGGTGTAAGAAACCGTGCTGGGTGATTGGTTGGTTGTATCTTCTGGACGCTTTAAAACTTTTGGTCGTATATCGTCAATGAGAGAAGGAAGGGAGAGTAGAGACATGTCCCCGAGGGGTAATCCCCTACTCTTTGTGAAGAAGGACATGGGATCTTTATCCTGCGACCACACAAACATTGCCACAGCGGGGCTCGAACTACCGATCCACGTGCCGTTAGGCCCTCAGGGGGCCACAACGCTGAATGCGAGCGCTCTAATCCACTGAGCTATCGAGGCGGCCCCCATGCTGGGTGAAAGATGACATTGCAGTTAAAAAAACTCGAATAATTGACATGAGGGATGTGTCAGCCCAATTGGAAATCGGGTGGGAGGGGGTGGCGATGTGGGGGGGGGGTCATGAGAGGGAGGGGGGGTGGTGATGAGGGGAGGGGTGGAGTGATGAGAGGAAGGGGGAGGTGATGAGGGGAGAGAGGGGGGGGGTGGAAAGGGAAGGGCGCAGGAGGGGAGAGACGAGGGTTCACACGGGAAGGGGGGGGGGGTGGAAGGGACAGGGCGCAGGAGGGGGGGGAGACGAAGGTTCACACGGGATGGGGGGGTGGGGCGTGGAAGGGACAGGGCGCAGGAGGGGGGAGACGGGGTTCACACGGGATGTGGGGGGGGGGGCGTGGAAGGGACAGGGCGCAGGAGGGGGGGAGACGAGGGTTCACACGAGGGTGTTAAGCAGGTCAATCCAGATTTGCGAGCATTGTTCAAGCAGGTGTCGACCAGGTAAGTCGATGACTAGAGCTTGACAATGCAGCCATCAATACTGCGATCAATGATTTATCAGGGTCATT
>CAXHSH010000272.1:0-18348 GCA_964019135.1 Arenicola marina
CTATATCTCCATCATTATCCCCATCTATATCACCATCATTATCCCCATCTATATCACCATCATTATCCCCATCAATATCACCATCATTATCCCCATCTATATCACCATCATTATCCCCATCAATATCACCATCATTATCCCCATCTATATCACCATCATTATCCCCATCTATATCACCATCATTATCCCCATCTATATCACCATCATTATCCCCATCAATATCACCATCATTATCCCCATCTATATCACCATCATTATCCCCATCAATATCACCATCATTATCCCCATCTATATCACCATCATTATCCCCATCTATATCTCCATCATTATCCCCATCTATATCTCCATCATTATCCCCATCTATATCACCATCATTATCCCCATCTATATCACCATCATTATCCCCATCTATATCTCCATCATTATCCCCATCTATATCTCCATCATTATCCCCATCTATATCACCATCATTATCCCCATCTATATCTCCATCATTATCCCCATCTATATCTCCATCATTATCCCCATCTATATCTCCATCATTATCCCCATCTATATCTCCATCATTATCCCCATCAATATCACCATCATTATCCCCATCTATATCACCATCATTATCCCCATCAATATCACCATCATTATCCCCATCTATATCACCATCATTATCCCCATCTATATCTCCATCATTATCCCCATCTATATCTCCATCATTATCCCCATCTATATCACCATCATTATCCCCATCTATATCACCATCATTATCCCCATCTATATCTCCATCATTATCCCCATCTATATCTCCATCATTATCCCCATCTATATCACCATCATTATCCCCATCTATATCTCCATCATTATCCCCATCTATATCTCCATCATTATCCCCATCTATATCTCCATCATTATCCCCATCTATATCTCCATCATTATCCCCATCTATATCTCCATCATTATCCCCATCTATATCACCATCATTATCCCCATCTATATCTCCATCATTATCCCCATCTATATCTCCATCATTATCCCCATCTATATCTCCATCATTATCCCCATCTATATCTCTATCATTATCCCCATCTATATCACCATCATTATCCCCATCTATATCTCCATCATTATCCCCATCTATATCACCATCATTATCCCCATCTATATCAGCATCATTATCCCCATCTATATCTCCATCATTATCCCCATCTATATCTCCATCATTATCCCCATCTATATCTCCATCATTATCCCCATCTATATCACCATCATTATCCCCATCTATATCTCCATCATCATCCCCATTTCTATCTTCATCAGTATCATCATCATCACCATCATTATCACCATCTCTGTCATCATTATCACCATCATTATCACCAGCTGTCCCTCACCCGGTGCGGTGGGTCTCTGGACCCCCTACCAAGGCTTGACTGTTATATAACTTATATATAACTCATATAATGACGTCAAATACATACAACGATGCCATATTTCGTTCCGTTATTGAATATCTACGCATGATCAGATCTTCTTCCTTCCCTGGTAATGCTAGGATTACCTTAAAGTCCATCTCTTGGGGGGGTATTTGTTACTAAACCACTTCCAAATATACATTTCCCAGTGGTTACTAAAGCCATTTATCAGATGCAATTATTTTACAATGTCTCTTATGCCATAAATATTAATATCTAAAGTCACCAAAATAAACCCAAGCAGCGAACGATCCATTTCTAAACCCCCGCCCAGAGTACAGATTTGTGACGTCACAAGATGAACCGGTTTGAGTGCGCTTCGCTCGCTTCGACTGCCGCGGTGTTGAATGAATGTACGTGCAGCAGGGAAGCTCTAACTTAGATGTTTATTTCGGTTAACATTATCTCATGATGAATATTTGCCACATGTAGATCTAGATAGACCTAGATCTATGACATTAGAGGTGTGGTCTTGTTGGTTAGAGCAACATTCGTGACCATGACTCAGACTGTTACTGAAAACAAACAGATCCAGGACAGTAGCCACTGCCACTGCCAGTGTGTTGCCAGCCTACGGGCTACGTTTCTTCCCCAAAATGGAAAGGGTGGGCTAGGCTACAGTAGGGGACGGGTCGTATCGGGGATGTCCGTCCAATCGTAGACATACAATCTAGATCCAGGTTTAAATGTATGTAGTAAAAGAAGTTCTTTATGCACATCAGAAGGGAGGGTGGGCGGCATTTATCGGCCTAGCCTAAAAAGCACGCAGCGCACTAATCCAGTCGTATGATTCATCACGTACTTTTTATAGTAATACTTGTGGAAACCCGAACGTTATGGTGTCCGGTTGGGACAAATAACTAAGAAGCTTTCACCAATTTGTCTGCTGGTCGCCCAATTAATATTTTATTTGATTACAAGTCATATTTGCAGGTTTTTGATCTAGATCCCATGATATAATAAGCATCACTTTTTATGAATGAGGCGTTCGCACTACTGTTTTGCGAAGGGCGTTTCGAGGTTTTCAACTTTTACAGTTCCTTGGCATTCTCCAGTCGAGATGGCTCGAAGCGATACGTGCGGCGGCAGAACACATGCTCCGGTTGCCCGAATACCTCCACTTGTTCTTCTTCACCCTCACTATGATTAATTCCAAATAATCGTGCTGGCATAGCTGCATCCCGATCGATGCGGAAGGACGATGGCCCTCCTATAGACGCCATGCTCAAAAGTTTACCGTATTGCGCAACGACACCGGTTCATCTTGTGACGTCACGAATCAATGAAATACTTGCCCCTGTCTATCTTCTACTTTTTTTGGGTAGGTCTGTGATAAAATGGCTAATATTGGTAATATTGGTGGCAAATAAATTCAGTGCGTATGGAATTTCGTTAATATAGTGCAAATGGATCAAATATATGCAAAGTAACATAGGAAAAAAGAGATGGACTTTAAGTGCTTTCAATCCTTTACTCCAATTAAGAGCTTTCGTCATGATGAGCCTTCATGCGAATTTACGGGACATCACGAGAATTGAACGGGTTTTCACGACACAGTACTCTTTCACGAGAATTTACGAGACATCACGAGACTTAAACGGGTTTTCACTATATAGTACGCTTTCGCGAGACTTTACGGGACTTAACGAGACAACCAGATCTTACAGGCCTGCAGGTAACTTTTACGAATTTTACAAGATTCTACGAGACACTTCCGGGACTAAGCGCAGATGCACTTCCCTCAATCCCACGCTAACATGTTCCCCATCTCAATAAACTACCCGAGATCAGAGACAAGGAGAGAGCAGTAGAGCACGGCTGGCGGACATGGACTGAGCGGCGTGGCTGGGGCGTCTTGGGAGGTGCGCGGTCTGGACATCAACCTACAAGTGAGTCCAGCTCTCCCTATTACAACACCCCCGGGGGGTCTGCGTCTGGATAAAGGGGCGGGGGGCTGGATGGATGTGGCGGTGGGCGGGGGGTGGGGGGGGGTTGTAGGAGGTGGAAGGGACCGTCAGTGACCATCTGAGGCGCCAAGGTCACGTGGTCTATGGCCTGTTATCGTTGGCGGCGTAATAACTAAGTGGTATGGGGGGAGTGGTTGTGGTGGGGGTGGGGGTGGGTGAGTAGGTGTGATGGGGGTGGGGGTGGGGGGGGGGAGCGGGCCATGCGGTAATGGCTTCTGGACTTCTGCCGGCCTCCGAAGACAACCATATCTGCGGCCAGTCCAAGCATCTACCCCCTCACCCCCCTCACCCCGCCCCCCTCCCCGCTCCCACCCTCAAGATCCAGACGCTATGGATCCACGTGTTTTCCTCGTTTACATGCCAGCCATCTGGATTTGGCAGCAGGAATAATCATAAAACACGGGTTGACCACTCTCAGGTTGATGCCGGAGGCCAGCAGATCCAGTCTCCTCCGCCCACTATGAGCCCGACACAGACACATACACCACATTGCACCACCGCTCACCCCCACCCCACCCCACGCCACTCACACCCTCCACCCTCTCCTCTCCATAAACCGGAGCGTTGTCTGTGAATCCCGAATGGCCGAATCCCCTAGGAGCTGAACACAATCCTGGTTCCTGGTCCTCAGATCTAGGGACAACGGCTTGATTTCTGGACGCCTGAAATCTCCTGGATTTGCATAGGATCCCGATTCAACCTTGAACTTCGGAAATCCTGCTTCCAACATTCCTTATTTATCCAGACGAGGGAGCCTCGCTAGCTCAGTTGGTAAGCGGGTTGAGCTGCAGACCAACAGGTCATGGGTTCGGTGCAGATGGATGGTGCTCTCAATATGGAAAAAGTATTCCGAGATCTGAAAAAGTAACAAGAAACTATAATGAAAGCCATTATATCCTCAAGTAATAATCACGTTTATTTCACATAGGTTTTGTGCATTTTTCGCACCCTCAGCTCCTCTGTAGGATGCTCGGGGTCCTAACGAGCCAGCGATATCTATTGAAAACACTGCTTTGTTTATACCTTCATTGAAACCTGAAACACTAATTGTGTGATTCAGGGAAACTCTAATGTTTCCCTTACATCGACTACAACAAAAAACGGTATGCTATTATTTTACAAACGGTATCCTCGCAGTGCATTATATTACTTGAAGAAAAACAACGATAGATGACTGGAAGAAAAATTTCTTGATTGGTCTACATTCTTGACATTTTTGTAAATTCTACATTGTGTGCCACAAGCTATGGTATTATCTTCCACCCTATGACGTGCATATCAGGTTGTTTATAAACAAACTCTCTTTATGTCGCATCCACACCTTAGAGACAATATCATCTTCGGGGGGAAGGGGGCTCAGGGAGGGGTCATAAATTACTGGCCTTGTATCGTTGCCATTTTGCCTTTGACCCTCCCTTTATCTTTGTCAGATAGTATTGCAGAGGATCAGCGGCCCCCGCCCAGGCACCAGCTGTAGAAATGACCCCCCGCGCCCCTACCGCAAGCAACTCCTCCCCTCCATACCCCCCCCCCCCCTTGTCCCCCCCCCCCACACGCACTCCTACCTTTGTGTGGTCTCACGCTAGGCACATTGTGGGTGTAGGCCTAGCATAAAGAGGCGCGTGGGGCTGAGAGATGGAAACCATGACAAACGATAAGGGTATCACTACAGGGTAGAGTGCGCGACCTCTCACCCCCCCCCCCCCCGCCAACCTCTACGCATCCCCACCCACATTTTTCTTGGCTTCCAACTACACTCTGTACTACGTTAAAGAGTACACCGAAAAATTTGATTCACCGCGAAAGTACGCGTTTATTTATAGGAAGGAACGCTTCTCCATTCTGCGATTCCGATTCATGGTCTGCAGTATGAAAAACATATCAACGAATCTACTTGCGTCAAAATATGATGTTGTCTTAAGAATGATATGCTAGGCAGCACGGTAGATTTGTTGGAACGAAAAAATAAACTTTTGCAAAACATCAAGGCAGACAGTTTTGCATAACAAAGTGTTCTGATCAGACACAAAAAGGATTTTCTTTTGGTCTAAACCGAGATTTATTTGGTGTGAAATTTCCCCCAATCAGAGGTTGTTATCAGATCCAGATCCCAACAGCAGGTCAGCCACTGATAGCGACCTGAAGATCCCGCGTATGTTAGATATAGTCTGGAATATCTGTAAAGAAATATCCCAAAAATATCTTTTCGTCGTTATTGGATAACAGTGGTGATATTGTGGCGTGGAATTTAATTTACTTTCTGGATCCTGATGCCGGACACACGAGTGTTTGTTCTGTATCCGGATAGCTCTGGTTGCCATCCAGGTGCGTCATTCTGTAAAATTATTCATTCTCCCTTCTCCCGTTACCTCTGGACCGGTCTCGGAGCCATCATCAATGAGATTGTATCATCTTCTTGCAGATAGGACGATATAAAGAGTCTGGAATGGGTAACTGGCGACACGCGACACAGACATATTTGAAAAATCGAGATTCGACACTGACCCCCAAATTCCGACACTGAGTATCTCAAAAATCGACATCGACACAGATTTTGAAAAAAAAACGACACTGGACGTCGTGAAAGATCAACTGTCCTTACTGAGAATTTCGAAAAAGCGACACTGGACACTGGAGCCCCCCTTCTAGAACCTTGATATAGCCCTACAAGCTGAACCCCCAGCCAAGTTACAAATCCATTCCGCTCTCACGCTCTCGTCATGAGATAAGGAGCAGCAACCATTATTAAACTGCATTCAGCTCTGTCGTTCTCAACCACGAATGTAGCTTGTGAATTCATCAAATGTCATATCATATTAAATGCTCCTAGGAGCCTAAATGACTTCGACCCTGTTTGATGATTTATCCAAAGGAAGGGTTATGAAGTGATGATTTAATTTTCTATGAAGCAAAAGACGCTCCATCTTGCCAGACACACGACACGATCTTTGATTGGTTACCTCCGAGATCCCACAGTGTTGGACCTCTCCTGTAGCTCCCCATGCAGACAGCTCCAGAAGGGCCTTCCCGCCATATCTCGGCGATTCCGGATGGCAGGATCCATGGGAACAGGACGCAGACGTAAGGACTTCCGTTCCGCACATTCCCACATCACGTGACCAGATGCCGGGAAGGCAGACGTGCAGTGCTTTCTGGACGTAGTTTCATGTTTTCAGTCCAAGCAAGTTTTTTCAAAATGTCAAAAGGTTTGCGGCTTTGCACTTTGGTCCGAAATACCAAGCTGCATCTACCAGGGAGGGTAGGGAGGGTAGCGGGATGACGGATGGCGAGGAAGGGGGGGGGGGGGCGAGCGGGGTTAACACATGGTTGTAGTAGAGCAAATATGCCGATGGCCGTTACTGTCATAACCTATTATCGCCCTCCAAGCGTCCATTCAAAAGTCGTAATTAGTCCTGGGCAACAGCGCATCATCAATGATTTCACAACTCGCCGCTAGGTGTCGAGTAGTAGTGACCTGTATGTGCCGGTTTATTCCGTAGATACACGTGGAAAACAAGGTGAGAATGTCTCGTGTGATCCGTCTTCCCAGCCATCTCACCACCCGGAATTCACAACCGAGAGATTTAATGCCAGAGTTATTACGCTGCCGTACGACGCAAAATGTGAGATAACGCGGAGGTGTCTATCGACTGCTATCACAAAGGTTTTCTTTGTGATTCATGGCGTGTCATTCCAGAAACGGCGCGTCGGGCATCAACAGGAAACAAACAAAATGGCGCCGACGCGAACAAATGCACGTACTGCATGGACGCTGAATCCAAGATGTGGTGTTTATACCGTGAAAACGCTTTCTGTTTTTGCAATGGCACTTCAATAGCCACCGATGTTTTCTGTGGCAATAGGAACTGGGTCTCCATGTCTTGGTCTCCGAGAGCGCTTGCTGACCTCAGTATCACACCAAGTGACCTTTACCCCTTGACCTTGGCTGCGGTCAACGGCATTTGAACCTTCGCCACTCAACTTGGCACGCTGGCCCGGCGATAAGGGCAGTTAAGTAAAGTGGGCGTGGCCTAGTGCCCTGCGGGAACAGTATCTTGTTATGGCTGGTGATTTGACCTAAACTGGCTGAAGTGATCTGGTTGCCTCAGTGTCATGAAGCTGAGATGGAATGACCTTCATCCTGGAAGCATCACTTTAATCGTTGTCTTTGAAGTCTTATAATGTCCAGCTTTCCGCGAATGGACCTTTCGCGGCGGCGAACGAGGGAAGTTACACTGCAAATTAAGAAAAATAAGCTTTCTCTCTATTCGACCGACAATCGATCCCAGTCCTTGACCGATAGGTGGCAGCATCCGTCAGCTGTTTGTCATTGGCCAGTGGTAGCCCGTGGCATGTCCAAGAGACTAGTCGCCTTGTCAATCCCACATGTCCAGTGGTCATTGGGACAAATCTTTTTCGTTTATGGAACGTGTCTCTATCCGATATCTCTCTAATTGAATTTCTACCTCTACTTGAGCAAAACTTGAGATCCTACTTTAGACTTTATTTTTAATTCTACTCCAATCTTTAACGCTCCATTTAAGGTTTTACATATGCTCTTCTTAAGGGTGTCTTTGGCCTACACTCTATTTAATTTTATACTTAAAGCAACAATGCGATATTTTGCTTTATAGCATTGCAATGAAATATGTCTAATGGCCGAATGTTATCACGTTCCTCTTCTGTGAGCTATAATAATATGAATCGCATAATTTCTGAAATTTTACGACGATGACGAACCGCCTCAATTCTCCTATGGACATAATATGGGCAACGTGTTAAAAAAGGGGGCTCCATCCAAGCGTACAAGGGAGATATATATATAGAGATGTATAGCTGATAAATGGTGTGAGGTAAACAATCCGTCCCACTCGGTACAGAGTCTACAAGCGTCTGTAGATGCACTGTGCTGATGATTCCCAGCCCTGAAGGTCAAATTTCCCTTGCGTCATTGGCCAGACATTTTATTACCCCGGTTGCTCCAAGCAAACGCCATACTACACGGAGTCGTTGTACAGAACTAAAACCTCACGCGTTTGTAGATCTGTCATTAGATTAATAAACGTAAGTTGTTCATCCTTCGCCGCCGTTGTATACGCAGCTCCACACAGCTATATCGCAAAGTAAAGAAACGTCGGCAGCAAAAAGACCATCAACAAAACACAAGGTTATGACTGGCTTATATTCAGACATGTATATTGTACCTGGGGCGTTCTGTAGTAGGGAGAGCTACAACTGTTGGTCGAGGCAAGTCTCGTCGGGCGGGAGTTGGGGCGAGAATGGGGACGAGAGCTCCCAGGCAGACGCGGCGATAACGTATCATGGGAGGGACGGCCCTCCCCGCTCGGCGCGACCCCTGGCGGTCGATGTGGCCCGGCGCACAACAAGGCGCTGGTTCCCTGCCTGTCAGCGTAGGCAAACCGCTGGGTCCCTGTCAGCGCTTGGAAGCCACAGAGGTCGCACCTTTCGGTGGCTTTTTGAAGCTTTTTGAGGCCAACGCATCTTCTGCCTTCCGACTCTCTAGTCCCACTACCCCCCCCCCCCCCCATACCACCCGCCCCGCCTCGCCTGTGTCCTCCCCATCCCGTTCGGCCGCCTTCGTTGGCTCGTGCCTGGAATGCTAGCGTATCTCTTTAGCGGTTGAGCGCGGGGGAAAAATATCAAGCAAGCTCCTGGCTCGTAAATCTTCCCAATCTTCCGCACCCTGGCAGTTATTTTGTTTTAAAATGTCACAATAGCGTTTCTCAACACGCTGTGCGTTTGCGCTTGCGTTTGCGCATGCGTGCAACAAACAAAGCGATGGCCTGTGGACACACCATCTGATTAGGCTAATGTAGTGCTGAGGTCTCCGGGGGCTTCAAAGGCCGACATTGCTTACTACTTGGGGGTAAGAAGGGAGGGGGAGAGGGGAGGAGGGGGAGAGGGATCGGGGCACGTCGGGGATAAACAAAAACAAATGTTTAGTACAATATTGTTACGCATGCGCGAGTGTTATCTGAGGCCACCCCGGACCTGCAGGACCCCATACATCATACCAAAGGAGACGTGAGGAATAAACCTCGCTATTCCACTTCTAGCAGTAGCCATCCCCATGGGAGCCAAGAGGCCGGTATGCCTGCATAAGTTAAACCCTTGCTACATGGGACAGCGTGGGTACCAGAAGGAGGGGTCGGTGTGGAAGCGTGGGGGGGGGGGGGGGTGAGGGGGGGTTAGGGGGGTAAATAAGCCTTTATGAGATAAATAGTTTGTTTAGCGTAGAGTAGATGTTCAGAGAGCTATCACGACCACCAACATAGAGATTTCACCCAACACAGGAGCTAGAACTGAATAATTAAATCCCGACAATTTTGATTTGATTTTCAAAATAGATTTTCGGGGTCACCCCAATGGGGTCACCGCCCCGCGTCTAGTTGTGACCGCCTCGCCACCCTCATCGCCCGGGCAACCGTTCTCCATGTCATATTCTTCTGACCCCTTGCCCCTCGACACCCCCTCGACACCCCCTCAGCTCCTCTACTATAACGAACCAAAAGGTACCGAATTTAGTTTTGAGTTTAATGTAGGTAATCCGGATTCAGGGATGGATTTCTGGACACGTCCCGACCCCCCTCAGATTACACCCGCCCTCCCTACCCCCACCCCCTTCACATCCTGGGCACACGGCACGCCGCCTGGAGCGAACTGGTTCCTCTTTTTCCCTGACTCTCACCTCCTTGGCGCTTCACCCCCCTCCCTCCCCCCCCCCCCCCCATCCTCCCAACCCCCACCCCTCGCCCCACCATCCTCGCCACTCTCTCACCTTTCAGGGTTCAAGGGTTCATTTATTCAGTAAGTTTCATATCCCACCCACCCCAGCGCTCCACCCCCCGCACGCCACCCCGTTTTCCCTACCCCCTCTCCCACCCCATTCGCGCGGTGCTCACTCCGGATGAAGTCCGACAAAAAGTGGTCGTGAATCTGGATTCACGTGGGATCCAGGGGGCCGCTGGCTGCCGGCTTCCTGTCTCAGGGCAAGGCCGACTCCCGAAGGCTCCAGAAAGCTCCCTGGCCCACGGGGGTGGGGGGGGGGGTGTCTGGTGGGAGTGGAGGGGGATGCGGGGTGCAGGAGTGTGTGTGTTGGGGGGGGGGGAGTACCTTGTCATTCCCTTCTGGATGGGGATCCCACCCCCTAACGTGGCGTGCGTCGCTCAACTCTAACCCCTCTCCATGGAAACCATCACCCTTCCCCCAACCACCCACTAGCCCCTCCGCCAGTAGCCGCCCCTTCCCCACCGCTCCCACACCCCTCCCCTGTCCACTGACAAGCGTACCCCTTAGACTCAACACCAACCCCCGCCCCACCTCATCCCACCCCGCACCACTCCAATACAAACCAGCGAAGGTAGTTTTCTTAGTAGAAAACCCCGTAAACTCAGTGGAAGGACCAGGTGGGGATGGGTACGATAGGGGAGTAGGTAGGAGTCGGGCGGGGAGAAGACGAGACGGCAAAGTACCCTGGCGTACCACCCCCCCCACCCCACCCCCTGCGCTCATCCCCCTGTCCCCTCCCACCTCACGTATATCCAGAGCGTAGTGGTTCAACTCCTCGCCGCTAGGGGGCCTCCACTGCAAGCCACCGGTAGACGGAGCCACGGGTCCGACGGGCGAGCCTACTACCTACTATCCACCTATCAACCGCAGGCCCGACGTGGCGCCATCTAGCGACTAAATGGGACATGCGCGCTCGGCGTATTTCTCGGAAGCGCACGAAACTCCGCAGCGGCGCGAGTGAGGGAGTGAACGAGCGAGGGCATGCGGCGCGGGACTGCTACGAGCCCTGCTATTGGCTAACCTCCCGACACATCCCGACAGCTGAACCTCTGCCGCCACCGTATTCCGCGACGCCGAAATATATATATAGACAGATACGCACCCGCCAATATTTACACACAAACTAACTAACAAACCGGAAATGACCACCAGTGACCGGAAGTGATTATAACATATTGCATATTGTTCGAGCTGTGGCTTCTTCGTGGACACTAAACGCCGGAATTAGCGCCTCACTCGGCCAGTGACCGGATCCAGGTAACTCCTCTCCAACGTCTCTCCTCTGGAGCTCTCGATGCTCGTTGCTTTTCTTTGCTGGATAGTCTCTGGATAGCCATCCCACCATCGCAACCACTCAATCGCCGGGTGAGCCCCAAGGCGAGCTTTTTGCGCACTTTTCACAAACGGATAACCGATATTGTCAGAATTTAATAAGGAAAACAGCCGGTAGTGAGGATCCGTCTTTGCCAGGGATATATATACATGTATATATATCGGTGGGACAGTTGTGCCCTGTTGTGAAGTTCGCTGGTCGACGGCGCGGAAAGGGAAACAAGAGTTTAAGGAGTTACGAGAAGTGTCCTGTTCGCAGTTTTCTTAATGGAAATTTAATCCCGTGAATGGACCCTTGGTCACGTGGTCACCCACCACATCCGGGTGTCAAAGCGCCTGTGTTTCCCGACATGCCCCGCGACAATACACACAGTTGGCGATCGTAGTCACACTTTACACATTGGATACATTCTGGAATTTGCCGACTTCAAACGTCCCCAGTTGAGGTAAGGATTTTATCTTCTAACAAAATACTTTAAATTTACCGTTGTGAGTTTATTTAATAATTATGTTGGCATGAGTAAGTTCACGCATAAGAGATAATGCCTGGATAATATCGAACCGTCTCACACCATGGCTTTTTCATCCTGCATGGTGTGGCTATATTATAAACCGACATGTGAACCAAATTGATCAAGTCATAGATCTGAACACAAATAACGCGATTGTGAATATTTCTCACGTCTGAAGTCGTTTCAACAAATATCAGTCAAGGTGTTCAAAGTTGTTTAGCAAATGAAATTAGCTACCACTAGCTGACTATGATGCAGCGTAACATACAGTTCGGAGGAGTTAAGCATCAATATGTGTGGGTGTTTAAATGAATAGATACTTCGTATTCAATATGGCGACTAACGATGAGCACAGCATATCGATATTGAGCAATATTAAATAATATTATTGACTAACGGTACCGGTATCTAAGGACCAGTCACAGATTGTCTAGTGACGGGATGGAATTCTTCCCCACGATAGCTCCCATGTGGGAGACACCAACAAAGATTCCATTTTACTGAAACTTGCACGCGAAAAAAACCCTCGAGACTCGAGAGATGATGGAATTTGAGCATCAGAGAATGGCAAAAAAACCGGCCTTTGGGGATAGTGACATGTGACAGCGCATTTGTCGGGTGATATCACATTGGGGGGGGGGGGGGGGGGGGGAGGCGACAGACCCTTAACTCATAACACATGTTGGGATGTCACGTGACACCTCAGCCCGATCTCGGGCAAAGTCTCTACGCCGAAAGAGACGCATGATGACGCGTAATCTTCCAGTCACGGTTGACGGAGAGTGGCCCATATCAGATATATAACGTATGGAAATAACGGTTAAATTTCATACATGAATTTAACATATTACGAGGATTGAATTAAACATCGAAAGAATTGTGTGTTATTATCATAATGTGCTTGTACGTCATCGTCTGGAGAAATCTCCAGCAGGAGGTAATCCAATAGAGGGCGCTCTAGGTCGCGTCGGAAAACGACCAGCTCGCCAACAGCACATGGATAAAAAGCTATAGCGGGGTTATTACATTTTACCACGCGACTCATAAATACTCATTAGACATCTGTAGCCCGATGCAGGAGTTCTTTTTCCTTCTGTTTTCGTTGCTGGCTTTCCACGGTACGTGCGTGCCAATGCCGAAATGTGTTCTTCTCTGTTCCTTACGAACGTCAGCAGGTCTGAGGGGGGTTGTCTCAACTCAGACCACGCTAACTACGCTAACTACGCTCCCTGCTGTCGACAACCTAGGCAAACATTTTGTCTGCTCTGTCGGATAAACAGGGAGCCTCCCGGGAAAGAAACTCGTCGGTAGGGGAGGGTGGTGGAGGAGGAAGGGGGGAGGAGGGGCGGGGGGGTAAGCGTGGTGGTGGGCTACTGGTATCAATGGGGCAGAAAGGGGAGAGGGAGAGGGAGGTAGGAGCGAGAGGGAGGAGGCAGGAGGGAGGAGGGGGGATGGGAATGGGAGGGGGCGGAGGGAAGGGGAGGGGGAAGGGGAGGGGGGGAAGGGGAGGGGGGTAGGTGTGATCGTCTGTGTCGCGGCAGCCAATCCATCATCCGGGTTCTTGCTTCAAGCTCGCAACGCGCCCGCCATGTTTTCATTTATCTTATCCCTGTGTTAAATTTAAAAGAACGGGAGAGAAATCTGTTTTCCCTGTCACGGGATCTCCGCCAGGGGGCGTTTTTTGCTCCTGAAATTACGTGTTTGATGGCGAGCGAATCTCTGGCTGCTTCTTTTTCACAACAGGGTTCTCTGCCCGCAAACAACGCGTAGTACCATTCACGTGTTTCAACAACATCCACATGTTTAAGAAGTAACCTTAAGTAGAAATCCTCTCCTCCCAATATTATGATCTGTGAAGTAGGTCCTATTGGAGAGCCAAAAAAATTGGCTTTGAAGTTTCAAAGGCGTTTTATTTGACCTTTATAAAAAGTCACGCCGTTCCCGGCATGCCTTGCGCCGCCGTCAATGAGCGGCTGCTTCTTCCGGTCGGCGCATTCTCCCCGGCGATGTGTTTACAATCCCTGCCGCCGCGTGCGCTGCGATCGCCCGACGCCGTCGGCGGATTGACAAGTCCAGTTGCTTTCCGGTGTTCAGTCTTTGCCAAACTTATGAAACTCTCTCAGGGTTCTGGCTTCACCGCTGGACTTACACACCTCCATAACCCCCCTCCCCTGTAAACACGTACAAAAATACCTGCGCCCCGGTCCCGTCCCTTCTCTCCCGCCACCGTCGATCCCGCCCCCCCTCCCCCCTCCCACTCCCCCTGTTCCATATGACTGCTTCACTACCTTCTTTCTGCCAGGCGGTCATATCCAGAACCGTGCGCATGGATTTTAACACCTTGCCCTGATCTCTCATCCCGACACCCATACCTCCGAGACACGCATACAGGACCGAACCGCGTACACCCCTACCCCTACCCCTACCCTTAAGCCTAACCCTAACCCTAATCATCACCGCCCCTCACCCACCACCGTCAGACACACACGCTCTAACACCCTAGCCCCCCCCCCTCTCCCCACTCCCCCGCGCCACCCCCCAACCCGCCATCACTCCGGTCTGTTCTAGGTACGCTATCTCCCCGTCATGTATGAAACCCTATGGCTGTTTACGCTCCCGTTCTAAAACTGGATTCCCCCTCGCGATAAGCTTTCACTCATAAAGAAAAAAAATGTCTAATTCTAGGGACAAGGAGTTGGCTGTTGCGGCTGCCGCCGCCGCCGCCGCCTCATCCACGGCGCGGCAGACTGACTCGAGCGCGCTCTGTAACCTGGCAACGGGCCTTGTAGTTTGTGGCAAGCTGTTGGGGCAACAAAACGGGGAAAACTGCCATTTCAGTTATCGTGTTAAGTGCTTCGCCACGAGTCGCCCAAGGTACGACTTCCACCCCGGTACGACTCGAGCTGGGTACGACGCCAGTCAAAGTCTCCCTTTTGTGTGTCGGGCGTTTTCTCGCAAAAACCGGTTTTTCGTCTCAGACCGAGGTTCGCGAGTCTCCGCTCTAAGCTCCTCCGACTGGCTTCCACTGCATCTGAGAACGACTTGAATATCATCGTCAGACGTCATCTTTGAGACTGGGTGTGGGTGTGGGTGTGGGTGTGGGTGTGGCTATGGGTGTGGGTGGGTGTGTGTGTGTGTGTGGGTGTGGGTGTGGCTGTGGGTGTGTGTGCACCCCGGCCAGCCCGCTACGCCAGTCAGTTCAAAACCTAGTGAGGCCGATACCTTCAAACAAAAATAATCATCAAACCGGTGACATATGAAACGTGAGCCCATCCAATGAAATTACACCACTTTGACAGAAGATCCTGACAGATAAGCCGGATGTCCTACCGACTCCTGGGTTTCTGGGGTAATATTGAAGACACATCTTTGCAGCTATCTGGCGTGGCTGAAGACGCGCCGGTTTCACCACCCAATAGTCTGCTTCCCTAACGGGGGGCATCGGTGTGTTTGTATTTTCTCGGAAGGTCAAAGTCAGTGAGTGCGGACTTCACGCAAGCTTAATCTTGTATACCCCCCCACCCCACCCCCCCCCCAGCCCCGCCCGAGCCACAATTAAGTGGAAGGCCCGCCCATGGTCAATCCATGTCCTTATTTCCCACCCATAGAGAATCGTATTTCCAGGTGACCCCACCCTACACCCCGCCTCCGGCTCCGCATCCCCCGCCCTCTCCGCCTCCCCCCTCCCCCTGCCCCCCCCCCCCCACGGGTTGTTGTGGGCCGGTCGGAGTGTTTTGACTTGTCTTTCCAGCCTTATCAGGTATTGAACTTAATCGGCAGAGATTCGGCCGGACACAAGGCTGCCATTTCCGCGCCGAGCACCAGAGATAGCGTGCAGGCTCCAATATCACCTACCGCCGAATGGTTGTGACCCCTCGTCTCAGCCCCGCGCCTCTCCCACCGCAGCAGGAGGGCAGCCCCCCCCCCCCCCGCGCCCCCGCCCGCCCATCCCATAACCCCACATTGATCCTGTCTGAACGCGGTATCTTGTTCTTCTGGGCGTATTATGCTGTGAGCCCAAAGCTCAGTTGATGGATGAGTAATTTGGTGGTTTATGCCATTTTTGTGCACATATGAGATATTAAACGCCGTGGAACTTCGCGGGACAACGCTAAGAAATTGTGATCTAATCCCATATCACCGACACAAAGTGTGATCTAATCCCATATCACCGACACAAAGTGTGATCTAATCCCATATCACCGACACAAAGTGTGATCTAATCCATATCACCGACACAAAGTGTGATCTAATCCCATATCACCGACACAACGTGTGATCTAATCCCATATCACCGACACAAAGTGTGATCTAATCCCATATCACCGACACAAAGTGTGATCTAATCCCATATCACCGACACAAAGTGTGATCTAATCCCATATCACCGACACAAAGTGTGATCTAATCCCATATCACCGACACAAAGTGTGATCTAATCCCATATCACCGACACAAAGTGTGATCGAATCCCATATCACTGGCACAAAGTGTGATCTAATCCCATATCACCGACACAGCTTCTGAACTGAACTTGTAGTGGGTTGTTCAAGGCCGTGGCAATCTGGAAATTATAAGGTGCCAGGCTTCGAACCCATAACCTGGTGCACCCGGCGTATCAGCCGAGCTACCAGGGCGGGGCGGGGTGCCCGACTGTCAGAGAAATAGTGAGAGGGAGAAGGGGGGGGGGGACATCATGCCGTGGCTGAATCCTGTTCATGAAAACCTATGGGTGTGACAATATCGTTCCCCCGTTATATGGAAGAAGAGGGGAAGCACGTTACTCATCTTTACCTCATGCCCCACTTCATCATATGACAACCAACCTTTTCCTCCGTCACGAAAAGTGGGGACCCTACCCCACTCGCTTTCCCCTCCCTCCCCCTGATCCACCCAAACACGCCCCCCCCCCCCCCCTCCCAACCAGCCAAGTCCCATACCCCCGCGTCCGTAATCCTGTCCCAGCCCGGAATGTACGAGTCTAAACACGGACGGTGGCGCACCTGGCGGCTGAGGTCAAAGGCCACGGCAGCTGGTCTGCCACGCGCACTGCGCGTGCGCAGACGCCATGTGCAGTTCATGCCGATTTCGTATTGTTGGATCGTGTCAGGTTGATGGCGGCCAATGGCGAAAGCCTAACTCGGTTTGTTTGCTGAGAACATACCGGTTACACTTTGATTTCTGCACTCAGCCAGCCCTCCTCTGACCCACCAACGCTAAAGATTATTCGGCCACGGAAGCTCCAGCAATTTGGAGATTCCAACACAGTTGTCTTCTCTGCCTTATCGCGGCCATCATGCATAACCCCGATAGCCGATGCCAGTGTTCATAACCTACTCTCCCCGGCCCAACACCCCCGCGCACCACTTTTCAAGTACATAGCCGTTGAAACGAGACGATAATATCAGCTAAATCAAGGGGGCAAGTTACAAACGTACTGCCAGGCGAATATGATAAGATTTATGGTTCATAAACATTGGCTGGGGCATCTATGCATGCCACACCCAACAGAACAAGCTAGCCTTCCGTTGAAATGGCATTCCACCTCGCTATAACGGGATTCCGTGAGATGACGTAGTGGTCACGTGATTCAGAACGTAACGCGTGTGCAGTAGGAAATGACACTACAGGCTAACCGCTTTCTGAATTTAGAACCTGCACAAAAATACGCAATGTCGAATGCCTGGCCCACATTGCAGTGCGGCTGTGAAACTCTGCCCTGGTTCATGATAACACCACGAGCCAAGCAACAGGGATGACATGATGTACAATATAGATACCAAGCACGGAATTAACAGGGGTACTCGGTTAGTTAATCATGTCCGAGACCTATATGTCATAACAAAATATAAAGAGGAGCATCAATGGACGGAAACATCGCGCATCATATGGAACCTGGGGGGAGGTGGGGGGGGGGGGGAGATCGTCGCTAGCGATGTAAAGGTTCATCTTACAGCCCGATGGGTCTAAAACAAACACAGAGCCAAATCGAAACGAGTGAGAAGGCGGCGCATAAATGTGTCTGCGGCTGTTATCTGCTCGGCTTTGGTCTTTATCGAGATCCCTGCGTGACGCTATCGTATGATGACAACCTTCATTATGGCTTCCCTGGAAGTGAGAGGAAACAGAACTAGTAGCGACCTAGCCCAACTGATTGGGTTCTTTAGGACCCCGACATAGGGAAGGGAGGGGGGAGGGGGCCGGTACATCGTACGAGGAGGGGGAGGTGGGTGGGGGGGGGAGGTTTATCGACCTTCTCCA
>CAXHSH010000276.1:0-13652 GCA_964019135.1 Arenicola marina
GTTCTGGTATCACATAGCGGTAATATAGATTAAAAAAACGCTACGTATTTTATCGGAAATTATATAGGGCCCAACACTGTTTCAATGATACTTTGGAGAATGTTGAAAAAACCCACGTCTCCCCAGCAATGCATACTTGTTGTTTTCACTACTTGTCTTTGAGATCGTTCGTCAACATACACTAAACGATTATTCGTACGCTTTGCCAAGTAGATAAGCAGTACCGACATGGTAAAAAAGTGCACCTTCTTCCTTCTGCACGGAAGAAGACCACAATATAACACTGTCGTCCTAGGAGGAAGCAATAAGGAGCGTGCCAACCCTATAGTTGACACTGCCTAGAGGAGCTAGGAGTATCAGTACAATGTGCGGCGTAAAGTGCGGCGTAATATGCCGTGTGAAGTGTTGCGTAAAGTGCGGCATAACGCGTTGCGTAAAGTGCGGCGTAAAGTGCGGCATGAACAGCTCATTGGAAAGGCCGCTGCGTGTGGTGCCTGGTTCGCGGCCGGTCACCCCCGGGCGCGAGAACCATCTATCCCGACGGTCAGTCCAAGCCCACCCCCCCCCCCCACTTCTCTCTGTAATGACCGCCACATAACCCGGCCACCTTATCACCAATATCCCCATCGACGTGTTTACTCCCGATAACTGCCATACAGTGCTGACGACGCAACGACCTCTCGTTCACCTACACAATTAAGATTGGTGTTCAATACCGGGGTGAGTCCAGAACACACTAACGAGCATCCCCACCCCCCCCCCCCCCACCCTCCCTTCCCAACCCACATTCCCCCACCATGCCGAAACAACCCCCCTGCCGCCGCTGCCGAAACAACCCCCCTGCCGCCGCTGCCGAAACAACCCCCCTGCCGCCGCTGCCGGGAAAACCCTTTGTGCCGCCGCTGCCGGGACAACCCCTGTGCCGCCGCTGCCGGGACAACCCCCTGTGCCGCCGCTGCCGGGACAACCCCCCTGCCGCCGCCGCGCCGCCGGGACAACCCACGGGGGTGTATCACGAAGCCACCATGGTTACCCCAGGCAACAGACAGGGCGCCTGACGAGTTACGTACATACTGGGTTAATTCTTCCTTCCCTCCCACAAGGGACATGATCCGCAGGAAACGACCGGCAGTTAATCATCGACCGCTGATTGTTTCGACATTGCAAACCCGCCTCGGTGGCTCTCCGTGCAGCGGCATAGTCGTCACGAACTACTTACTGCCGCGCGTGTTGCTACACTGGCTTCAGATGTACCGAGCAAGGGAGAGTTTCTGCTTGGTATGTGCAAGGCGACCCGTCGACTCGACTCTAATTCAGCCCATCAAACGCGCAGTAGAGTTTTACGGACGCCGCCTCGGTCGCTACGCGTCTACGCGGTAACACAAAGGGGCCTGGGTAGAGGAGGTGGGTACAGGCAGGAGTGGGGTGAGAGAGGGTGAGGGAGGTGGGTGGGAGCTACTAGACCTTGACACACTGGATTGTGATACGGCAGGTTCGCCGAATAGGGAGAACGTGCCGTCGTCATGGATACCACATCAGCAGCTATTGTGTGGATTATGATACCAATGTTGCAGACCGGGAACGGAGTTGCCATGGATACGATTATACCAGCGAAGGAAGGATAAACGTTGGCATGGATACCACAACAACAGTCAATTGAAAGACATTCGATAGCTCCACGTCAATTTCTGAACGTATGGAGTGTATCCAGAGAAATGTGCCCATATAAATCCTGAAGTATATCCAGAGACGTGTATCCCGAAAATGATGACCGCATAAGGAATCCTGCACCATATCCATGTATGGGTCACCTTCATCATCCACGAGCAACTAATCCAGATTCTAGGTGCCCTGGAGGTGTCCTGGGGGTGTCCTGGGGTTATCCTGGGGGTGCCCTGGGGGTGCCCTGGGGTGTCCTGGGGGTGTCCTTGGGGTGACCTGGGGGTGCCCTGGGGGTGCCCTGGGGGTGCCTTGGGCTGCCGCGTGGACTACTGAATCATAATAAACCCGGACCCACCAGGACACGGTCATGGCTCCCTGCCTCACGGGGGACTTTACCCCCCGGGCGGGCGGGACAGGCCGGGGCCGGGGGCCGGGGGCCGGGGGATGGGGGAGGTGGGTCAGAGGGGGAGGGAGACAGGCCGGGGCAGGGGGGAGGTGGGTCAGAGAGGGAGGTGGGCAGCCCGGGCCTGGCGGGAGCTGTGTGGTAGGGTGAGGGGGACAGGCCGGGCCTGGCGGGAGGTGGGTCGGAGAGGGAGGGGGGCAGCCCGGGCCTGGCGGGAGGTGTGTCGTAGGGTGAGGGGGACAGGCCGGGCCTGGCGGGAGGTGGGTCGGAGGGGGAGGGGGGCAGGCCGGGGGGGGAGGGGAGAAGAATGATGGGGGAGAGGCCAGGGGGCATGTACAAGGGGGAGAGGGAGGGGGAAAGGTAGGGGGAGAGGGAGATGATCGGCTATGAGGAGGCTGGCTCAAGCATACAGCCGCACAGAGGGTTCCATAGACTGGCAGAGACGAGACAGCCAGACCGGCAGGCCGAGACTGAATGAACGACACGGGTGAGGTGGCGGTGGGATGGCAAATGGTTCGTTTGTATCTGACGCCAAGGATATTATATGGGGGGATGGGAAGGGGAGGGGGGGGGCAGGGTAAGCAGGCAGGATAGAGGAAAGATCAGGACATGGAATGGTAAGGGCATGGGGCGGTGAGGGTTAACGGTCGACTCCATACTCTTGCATGTATTGACCCACAAACGTCAAATTATTTCCCCGAGTGCTGTATCCATCAGTTCATCCCTGGAAGCCTCTGTGATGATTGCATGCCATGGGACCGGCTGGCCCTCATTGTACCCGCGAGGACCCTTAGCAAGGCAGCCCCCTACGGCAATAATCATGTTCACCTCGTCAAGACAGGCGACCGGAAACTTCACCATTAAGGTGCTAATTCAGCATAACCAGGGCCAGAACCAGTCAGAACCAGTGCCAGAACCAGGGCCAGAACCAGTCAGATCCAGGGCATGAACCAGTGCCAGAACCAGGGCCAGAACCAGGGCCAGAACCAGTCAGATCCAGGGCATGAACCAGTGCCAGAACCAGGGCCAGAACCAGTGCCAGAACCAGTGCCAGGGCCAGAATCAGGGCCAGAACCAGGCCCAGAACCAGTCAGATCCAGGGCATGAACCAGTGCCAGAACCAGGGCCAGAACCAGTCAGATCCAGGGCATGAACCAGTGCCAGAACCAGGGCCAGAATCAGGGCCAGAACCAGGGCCAGAATCAGGGCCAGAACCAGAGCCAGAACCAGTCAGATCCAGGGCATGAACCAGTGCCAGAACCAGGGCATGAACCAGTCAGATCCAGGGCATGAACCAGTGCTAGAACCAGGACCAGAATCAGGGCCAGAACCAGTCAGATCCAGGGCATGAACCAGTGCTAGAACCAGGGTCAGAATCAGGGCCAGAACCAGTCAGATCCAGGGCATGAACCAGTGCCAGAACCAGGGCCAGAACCAGGACCAGAACCAGGGCATGAACCAGTCAGATCCAGGGCATGAACCAGTGCCAGAACCAGTGCTAGAACCAGGGCCAGAACCAGTCAGATCCAGGGCATGAACCAGTGCCAAAACCAGGGCCAGAACCAGGGCATGAACCAGTCAGATCCAGGGCATGAACCAGTGCCAGAACCAGTGCTAGAATCAGGGCCAGAACCAGTCAGATCCAGGGCATGAACCAGTGCTAGAACCAGGGCCAGAATAAGGGCCAGAACCAGGGCCAGAACCAGTGCCAGAACCAGGGCAGAACCAGGGCCAGAACCAGGGCATGAACCAGTGCCAGAACCAGGGCCAGAATCAGGGCCAGAACCAGGGCCAAAACCAGGGCCAGAACCAGAGCCAGAACCAGTCAGATCCAGGGCATGAACCAGTGCCAGAACCAGGGCCAGAACCAGGGCCAAAACCAGTGCCAGAACCAGTCAGATCCAGGGCATGAACCAGTGCCATAACCAGGGCCAGAACCAGTGCCAGAACCAGGGCCAGAATCAGGGCCAGAACCAGGGCCAGAACCAGGGCCAAAACCAGGGCCAGAACCAGAGCCAGAACCAGTCAGATCCAGGGCATGAACCAGTGCCAGAACCAGGGCCAGAATCAGGGCCAGAACCAGGGCCAGAACCAGTCAGATCCAGGGCATCAACCAGTGCCAGAACCAGTGCCAGAACCAGTGCCAGAACCAGTGCCAGAACCAGTGCCAGAACCAGAGCCAGAACCAGTCAGATCCAGGGCATAAACCAGTGCCAGAACCAGGGCCAGAACCAGTCAGATCCAGGGCATGAACCAGTGCCAGAACCAGTGCCAGAACCAGGGCCAGAACCAGTGCCAGGACCAGGGCCAGAACCAGCCAGATCCAGGGCATGAACCAGTGCCAGAACCAGTGCCAGAACCAGAACTAGTCAGATCCAGGGCATGAACCAATGCCAGAACCAGGGCCAGAACCAGTGCCAGAACCAGGGCCAGAACCAGTCAGATCCAGGGCATGAACCAGTGCCAGAATCAGTGCCAGAACCAGGGCCAGAACCAGTGCCAGAACCAGTGCCAGAACCAGGGCCAGAACCAGTCAGATCCAGGGCATGAACCAGTGCCAGAACCAGTGCCAGAACCAGGGCCAGAACCAGAACCAGCCAGATCCAGGGCATGAACCAGAGCCAGAACCAGGGCCAGAACCAGGGCCAGAACCAGAGCCAGAACCAGTCAGATCCAGGGCATGAACCAGTGCCAGAACCGCCAGAACCAGGGCCAGAACCAGTCAGATCCAGGGCATAAACCAGTGCCAGAACCAGGGCCAGAACCAGTGCCAGAACCAGTGCCAGAACCAGGGCCAGAATCAGGGCCAGAACCAGGGCCAGAACCAGGGCCAAAACCAGGGCCAGAACCAGAGCCAGAACCAGTCAGATCCAGGGCATGAACCAGTGCCAGAACCAGGGCCAAAACCAGTGCCAGAACCAGTCAGATCCAGGGCATGAACCAGTGCCATAACCAGGGCCAGAACCAGTGCCAGAACCAGGGCCAGAACCAGGGCATGAACCAGTCAGATCCAGGGCATCAACCAGTGCCAGAACCAGTGCCAGAACCAGTGCCAGAACCAGTGCCAGAACCAGTGCCAGAACCAGGGCCAGAACCAGTCAGATCCAGGGCATAAACCAGTGCCAGAACCAGGGCCAGAACCAGTGCCAGAACCAGAACCAGTCAGATCCAGGGCATGAACCAGTGCCAGAACCAGTGCCAGAACCAGGGCCAGAACCAGTGCCAGGACCAGGGCCAGAACCAGCCAGATCCAGGGCATGAACCAGTGCCAGAACCAGTGCCAGAACCAGTCAGATCCAGGGCATGAACCAATGCCAGAACCAGGGCCAGAACCAGTGCCAGAACCAGGGCCAGAACCAGTCAGATCCAGGGCATGAACCAGTGCCAGAATCAGTGCCAGAACCAGGGCCAGAACCAGTGCCAGAACCAGTGCCAGAACCAGGGCCAGAACCAGTCAGATCCAGGGCATGAACCAGTGCCAGAACCAGTGCCAGAACCAGGGCCAGAACCAGCCAGATCCAGGGCATGAACCAGTGCCAGAACCAGGGCCAGAACCAGGGCCAGAACCAGAGCCAGAACCAGTCAGATCCAGGGCATGAACCAGTGCCAGAACCGCCAGAACCAGGGCCAGAACCAGAGCCAGAACCAGTCAGATCCAGGGCATGAACCAGTGCCAGAACCGCCAGAACCAGGGCCAGAACCAGGGCCAGAACCAGTCAGATCCAGGGCATAAACCAGTGCCAGAACCAGGGCCAGAACCAGTGCCAGAACCAGGGCCAGAACCAGTCAGATCCAGGGCATGAACCAGTGCCAGAACCAGTGCCAGAACCAGGGCCAGAACCAGTGCCAGGACCAGGGCCAGAACCAGCCAGATCCAGGGCATGAACCAGTGCCAGAACCAGTGCCAGAACCAGAACCAGTCAGATCCAGGGCATGAACCAATGCCAGAACCAGGGCCAGAACCAGGGCCAGAACCAGGGCCAGAACCAGTCAGATCCAGGGCATGAACCAGTGCCAGAATCAGGGCCAGAACCAGGGCCAGAACCAGTGCCAGAACCAGTGCCAGAACCAGGGCCAGAACCAGTCAGATCCAGGGCATGAACCAGTGCCAGAACCAGTGCCAGAACCAGGGCCAGAACCAGAACCAGCCAGATCCAGGGCATGAACCAGTGCCAGAACCAGGGCCAGAACCAGAGCCAGAACCAGTCAGATCCAGGGAATGAACCAGTGCCAGAACCAGAACCAGGGCCAGAACCAGGGCCAGAACCAGTCAGATCCAGGGCATGAACCAGTGCCAGAACCGCCAGAACCAGGGCCAGAACCAGTCAGATCCAGGGAATGAACCAGTGCCAGAACCAGAACCAGGGCCAGAACCAGGGCCAGAACCAGGGCCGGAACCAAGCCCAGAACCAGGGCCGGAACCAGGGCCGGAACCAAGCCCAGAACCAGGGCCGGAACCAGGACCAGAACCAGGGCCAGAACCAGTCAGATCCAGGGCCAGAACCAGGGCCAGAACCAGTCAGATCCAGGGCATGCACCAGTGCCAGAACCAGAGCCAGAACCAGAGCCAGAACCAGGGCCGGAACCAGTCAGATCCAGGGCATGAACCAGTGCCAGAACCAGGGCCAGAACCAGGGCCAGAACCAGGGCCGGAACCAGGGCCAGAAGCAGGGCCGGAACCAGGGCCGGAACCAGGGCCAGAACCAGGGCCGGAACCAGTTTACGGGGCGAAAGTGGCCGCGAGGTGAGTAGATAACAGAGTGCTATGGCAAGGAACCAGGCGTCCGGTGCTGATAACTGTACAACCCGGCCCCACCACCCATCCACACCCACACCACACCCCATGTAGCCCCCGGTCAGTCACCCCCTGATGTCCCAGTACGTGGCGTGTTCAGCTCTTGTTGGCTGCATCCTGCCCAGCCAGGCCAGGCCAGACTAGCACAAACGGCCGGCCCCACCCATGCACAAAGATATATGGTGGCAAAATGATATGAAATATCATTTCTGGATCCTGAATTCTACCGCTACGAGCTGGAAAAGCACAGACAGGAAGGCAGTTTTTGCCAGTATTATGAATACTGGCCGAAGGTTCTTTCCTTCCAACCCTGACCCTTCCCTTGGCGTCGCTGCGACCTTTCAGCCAAAAGGGTCCAAGCAACACACGAGCCAAGCGAGCAACAGCCGCCAGTGGCAACACACGGCTACAGCACCGACAGCCAAGTCACGTGATCACACTAGTTGGTCAGTCCATTACTGCCGCGAGACATTCTGTTCCGCGAGACTTCAGCGCTGCCAGCGGAGAAACCGGATTCAGGTCGGCGGACGGCGCTAGACGAGGTTCCATCAGACCTTGTATCATGTCGGCTGGAGGGTGGATGTGGGGGGGGGGGGCGGTGGGGGTATGGGGGAGGAGGGTGAATGAGACCCATGCAACCTATGAAATTGGAACTAATCGTAACGGAGAGCGACCAAGATTTACGTGTCCATTGGAAATACGTCACCTTACGTCACCAAGAGCAACTAAGACAGCAGGGTCCATCAGAAACACGTCAGCTGACAGCGACCAAAACTCAAGCATTCATCAAAAACACGGTAGCTGAGAGAAACCAAGACAGAAGCGTCCATCAAAAACACGGTAGCTGAGAGAAACCAAGACAGAAGTGTCCATCAGAAACACGTCAGCTGACAGCGACCAAGGCTCTAGTGTTCATCGGAAACACGTTAGCTGAGAGCGACCAAAACTCAAGTATTCATCAAAAACACGGTAGATGAGAGAAACCAAGACAGAAGTGTCCATCAGGAACACGGTAGCTGAGAGCGACCAACACAGACTATATTGAAAGCAACCTTGCTCAGGTTGTTTACTCGACCCTGCTTACCATTAGTCCATACATCGCTATTCAACCACCTCTAGTGTTAATCCAGACCTGGTTACTTCTAATCCAGATATGTTTATTTGACCGTGTTTACTGTTAATCCAGACTTCTATATACCCGACTGTTTACTGTTGATCCACATCTCGCTGTCCAACCTTGTTTACTGCCATTCCAGAGGTCGCTATTCTACAATGATTAATGTTAATCCAGACCTCGCTATTCAATCCTGATTAATAATAATCCACATCTCGCTATCCGACCTTGTTTACTGTTAATCCAGATGTCGCTATTCAACCCTGAGCTCGCTATCCGATCATTCACTGATAATCCAGACCACATTTGAGGACATTTCCTGCAGATCCAGACATCCAGGTATCCACTACTGTCTCCTGTTGATGCAGACCTCAGTTTTACGGCCGCCGTGTGGATTAGGAGCGTGTTCGGTGCATATTAAGTCCTGCTAGGCGCCTGCGCCTCAGTGGCGACCAGCCGATAGCGCCAGATACTTCATGGATCCACAACAAACCCCACACAACACACACACACACACACACAGACAGACAGACCGGGGCGAGCCCCGAGCGAGTGGCGGTGAGCCGGACACGCCGTGGGTTCCTTGGATTGACTCTATCTACAGTCCGCAGCCCCCTCAGTGGGTGTGGGCAGGGGTGGGAGTGGGGGTGGAAGAGGGGCGGGGGGGGGACTTACGGGGGTGCTGCATCTATCGCTATATATAAGTCCGTGTGGGCACATACCGTAAGCTCCGGGGCCAGTGCGCCCCTTAGGTATGACTTACGTATTTCACAGTTAGTATCGGCAGTGATTAGTGGCTCCGGCCAGCTGAAGCCTCAGTCAGTCTGGCCTCCATCAGGCTGGCTTCAGTCAGTCTGGCCTCCATCAGGCTGGTTTCAGTCAGTCTGGCCTCCATCAGTCTAGCTTCAGTCAGTCTAGTCTCAATCAGTCTGGTCTTAGTCAGTCTGTCATCAGTCTGGTCCCAGTCAGCCAGCCGTGGCGGTAGGTATGTAACAAGGTATGATCGCCACATTCCTCTCTCGTCCAGCCAACACCCCGTCCCGTCTCCCAAACACCTCACCCACCCATCATCTTGGCCGTGAAAACTAGACAACCGCGCAGAAATATAGTCCACGAAGTGCCAGTTTTTGCTTTTGTAGACCTTGTCGTGGATTGTTTGGTTAATAAAACATATTCTTCTCGGTTATAACTCAACGTCAGATGTACGGTGATTCTATTTGCGCAGTTCTTAAACACCGGACGTACTGTAATAAATGAACAGCGGCCAACGCAAGGTGATAAACACAAATATAACCTTTACTCCACGGCCGACGTAAGGTTATAAACCCAAGTATTGCCTTCAATCAACAGCCGACGTAAGGTTATAAACTCAAGTATTGCCTTCAATCACCAGCCGACGTAAGGTTATAAACACAGGTATTGCCTTCAATCAACAGCCGACGTAAGGTTATAAACACAGGTATTGCCTTCAATCAACAGCTGACGTAAGGTTATAAACACAAGTATTGCCTTCAATCACCAGCCGACGTAAAGTTATAAACACAGGTATTGCCTTCAATCAACGACCGACGTCAGGTCTTAAGCACAAATATTGTCTTCACCCAACAGTAAATTTAGGTAAATTGACACAAATTTAATTTACATATGCGCACACAGAATACTGTATTATTCAATAATCTAGGTGCATTCTGCTACCAAGCAGCAAAGTTACACCGTTGATCATAAATAGCGCGCAACATGTTATGTAAATTTTTTATATGTGCCATGGGCCCGTGGCCCGAAACTGCAATAAAGACACACATACATTGTAGTAGAATCATTAGGCCACGATATCATGAGATGGTTGTATATTCCGGACGCTTTACCCACTTTTGGTAATGTCGCCTCAATGGAAGAAAGAAGGTAGAGAGGAGCCATGTCCCCGGGGGTAACCCCCTACTCTTTGCGAAGGACATTGGATCTTTATCCTGCGACCACACAGACATGGCCACAGCAGGGCTCGAACCACCGATTCACGTGCCGTTAGGCCCTCAGGTGACCAGAGCACTCAAGGCGAGCGATCTAACCCATCCAGTCCGCCCGCAAACAGTATATTCGGCGCAATCATAGCGCACTCAGGGCAACTTAGTCATAGCGCCCCCTTCAAATACAGCCGCCCATGGCTACAACACTGATCATAACGCGCCCCTAAAAGATGTCCCATTGCGCGAGACGATATCTGAATGTCTCTCTCAGCCGCTACAGTTCACGTGTCAGTTCTCAGAGGGCGCTCGATGTACCAACTAACCAAAGCAGTATCTGCCCCTTAGCGCAACGACACATATTCATGTCATACGGATGCGTGTTAGTCAGAGAGACTGCGGAGTAAAATATCGAAGGAAATACGTGACCCATTTTGTCCTTTTTTTTTCACACCGCTTTCACCGGTCGACGACGTATCGTGTGACACGCTGTCACCGCCAGCTTCAGACGTAGGGTGTGTGTGTGTGTGTGTGTGGGTATGTGGGGGGGGGGGGGGGTTACCCATTGTTAGCTATTAGCTTCAGCGGGTAAAACAAAGTACGTAGGCCGGCGGCCGCGGCGGGGGCTAAAGCCTGGAAGAGTGGAAAAAAAAAAAAAAACCCAAAAAAAAAACTGGAGGAAGACTATGATGAATGGATTTGCGTTTTATGCCATATTTCCACACACATGGGTTATACCTGAACCAAGGAACTCCCGGAATCCCCGAGGGATTGTGAGATAAAGGAATGACATGCGAGATCCTGGCCGGTTCATCAATATAGTGTGGGCAGGTAGCCCTGTATAGTGGGGGTTACAGTTCGATCAGGGTGGCTCCAAGGTGGATGAAAGATGTAAGAGGAGGAGCACGGCTGAAAGAAGATAGCAGGATGCCTTGGACTGGAGGCTGGAGGCAGGAGGCAGGAGGCAGGAGGCAGGAGGCTAGGGGCTGGGGGCTGGGGGCTGGGGGCTGGGGGCTGGAGGCTGGGGGCTGGGGGCTGGAGGCAGGAGGGTGGGGCTGGGGGTTGGAGGCCGGAGGGTGGGAGTCACAGAGCTGCCCGTCCGGCCGCCGAAGCGGGGTGGGGGGAGGGGGGCGGTGAGGCCAGTTTATGCGGGACAATGGGGAAAGCGGTTGCGTATTAAAGTTGTCGCCCCACACAACCGTTCTCAGTTCACATAACACGTGTCTACAGGATAAAAATGTGCTACAGGTGCTAAATAGTTCAAAAAATTTGACACCTCCAGTGCGTCTTTGTCACTGGGTGAACGCGTAACGGTCTGTTGGCTTCCTGCCGAGTGACACGGGGGGGGGGGGGGGGGGCGGGGCTCATTCTTCCAACTTCACGCACCGTGGCGACCGACACGACTATTAAATACATAGAGCTTAGTTCATTTAAGTCGGACGCTTGGCAGACAACAGAAAGTGTAATGGCTCAAAATAATTTGTTTTTATTAAGCGAGGACTTTACGTGGATAATAACAAAACAATACATAGAGTACCTAGCGCATGCAGTGACGTCACCAGGTCACTGCGGAATAATCTGAACTGAAGCGAAGTGTTTGATGCAGTTGGAGGGGAGAGAAGGTGGAAATTGAACAGTTTGCACTGCGCTTTAAAACTATAAAGCGGACCAAACAGTACTAACAGTTTGTACCTCAAATTGTGTTGGTCACAGCCCCCCCCCCCCCTCCCCCAACCCCTGTGGGTTAGGATGCGGTGGTGGTGGGGGGGGGGGGGGTGCAGCGAGAGGGATAGAGGGGTGGGGGAGGCTACCGACATACAACCCCTTTCGGGGAATCAGTCGCAGCAGTACGCACCGAGCCTTTAACCTGAACGGTGGTTATCATACAGAATCCCCAATACGAATACACTGTGCACCTAATAACCTTTCATCATTTGATTAACGCCATGACACCTGTGAACAGGTGAATGGCGGACGCAGTGTCCCTGAATCACATATCGGACCCTCTTAGGTGGTGGGGGGGGGGGGGGGCGTAAGCGGGCTCCTCACTCACTCTTCAAGGGGCTGTCGATGTACCAGTGACACACGTCCTCAACACTGCACCGGGGTACCAGATTGATCTGGACCCCCTTAGTGGTGGGGGGGGGGGGGGGGGGGGGCGTAAGCGGGCTCCTCACTCACTCTTCAAGGGCTGTCGATGTACCAGTGACACACGTCCTCACACTGCACCGGGGTACCAGATTGATCTGGTTCATCGTCTGGACGACACACGAGGGAGGGTCAGGTCAAGCGGGTGGAGGGGGGGGGGGGTGTAGTAGGTGTCAATACCAAGGATCATATCACCACCACCACCTCCACCACCACCACCATGGCCTCATCCCCAACCCTGATTCGATCACCTACTACTACCTCCCCCCATTCATTCTATACTACCCCGATAAGATCACTCCCCATATCCCACCCCGATCAGATCACTCCAGATACCCCACCCCGATAAGATCACTCATATCCCACCCAATCAGATCACTCCTCATACCCCACCCCGAGCAGATCACTCCCCATACCCCATCCCGATCCGATCACTCAAGATACCCCATCCCGATTCTATCACCCACTACTCTCCCTCTCCCCTCACGACCACCACCTTCATCACCACCACCCCCACGACCACCACCCTCACGACCACCACCCTCACGACCACCACCCTCACCAGCCTTCCACGTGAGACCCCCAACCTTCGCCTGTCGGGACAGGCCCACTAGGACCCAATGGTCGGTGATCGGCCGAACTCTGGTCGCCGACATAATATGTGTTAATATATGGAACACTTTGATAACGTCAGCCTGAGGTATGGGCGGAGCACGGAACCAGGGTGGGGGAATCAGTGCGTATTGGGGCGGGGGGGGGGGGGTATATCAGGGACTCCAGATGGATGGAAGTGGAAGACATCAAAGTGTCCAGGGAAGGAGCCCCCCTGACGACCCCACCCCCCCCCCCCTCCCCGCGTCCCCGACCACCGATTGGATCACCCACTACCCCCCCCCCCTCCACCCCCGACCCATTACAGCCTTCCAAAGAATGTGATACGGTAAAACTCGGCAAAGCTTTTTCTTGACAGACAGGGTGGCAAAGCGGCCAAACGAACTTTGATTAGGATTGTCAGTAAACCTGTTAACATATTAGACACTTGAATTATAACCTCAGCCTGAGGGACTGCTGTATATGGATGCCGGGGGGGTGGGGAGGTCGACCAGGGGTTCCCGATATGGCAAGGGTGGACATGGGGCTCACGATGGGGGTTGGAGGAGGAGGCGGGGGCGGGGGCTAGGGGCAATATGGGGGGGGGGGGGCGGGATTTGGGGCCCAAAACAGGTGAAGGGAGATGGAGGAAGGGGTCATGAGGGGGGGGGGGGGGTGGGATGAGTAGAACCACAGGATCAGTGGCCTTGAAGGGTGCGAGCACATAACGATAGATGTGGCTGATTTACCTGGATACGAGACGAGGAGGGACGGTGGGGGGAGGGGCCAAGGTCAGGGAGGGGGAGGGGGAGGGGGAGGGGGAGGGGGGATAGGGGATGCTGCAGGGGTGGGGGTAGGGTAGGGGGCAGTAGGCGGGTACAAGTGCGTGGGAGCCGGTCCGGGTTCGGGTAGTGGGTCGCACCCCCAGCCGACACCAATAAAGTCATATATCAAGTATGTCTCAATAGCTACATAACG
>CAXHSH010000283.1:0-13167 GCA_964019135.1 Arenicola marina
TGCTCGGTCGACCAAGGCGGTTAAGAGAGTAAATCACTTGCGTCCTTTCCTGATCACCAAGGCGTTTGCGTGATCATATAATTATACGAAACTGATTATGACTCTGCTCTATTTCTCTCGCGTGTCTAACTCGCTGTCGTCCTTGGTAACCACATCGACATCATAAAATGTCGCCCCCTATTGGTAAATACACCTGCGTTCCCACCGGAAGTTACATTTCGGAAGCATAACGCACAGGAATATGCTATCAGAAAAGGCTCGATTTGTGTGTAATAAAAGGTTTAAAGCCATCAAAACTTGTTTCCCGCCACAATTGTGTCAGTACTGAAATTTGTACAAAAAAATAGTAGTATCATTGAAATGTATTGGCTGCTTATCATACCTCAAACCGTGATTTAAGCCAGTGCACTGCTCATAAAGCTGTGACGTAATACACAAACTTTCAACTTGCCATTAGCCTGTCAACGAACGCTATTCTTTTGTCCAAATTTAACATGTGAATGCTAATCTTCTGCAATCTGGCGACCGTGGGTGGGGGGTGGGGGGGGGGGTGCACACTTGCCATCGGTGACGTCTTAACGTTCCCTTCCCCCGCTTCTGACGGGCCAGGAATGAATTCTAGAGCATCTCGACCTGAAGGGTTGTGTTATCGGGCCGATCACTGCTGACGTGGGGACAAGGGGGACAGACGTGGCCGATACAGCTACGGGAAGTCATCAATATACGGAAATGACATACAAGATGAAAATGACATGAAATATTAAAGTTATAGTCCGCATTTGTGCACGAGTCCAGCACCATTCCGGGGACAATGAAATGACTTAAATATATGAACAGGAGTAATTTAACTCCTTCGATACTTCAGATATGTGTTCAGTACAAAGAGGAGTTATAGTTGCAGAGTTATTTATATGATATATGCCTACAGGCCCACCAAACACCCGACAATAGCATTATCCCGCGGTTTACCACGGTTTGCATCAAGCCTACTTACTCATCCTATTGTTTGTGAGGTCCACCGTCGCCACATCGTCCTGCAAGAGTCGGCCACTATGGCAGATTTCGGTATTCAGTTTTTGTGCGGGGCGTGTGGGAAACTGGCGGCTTAATTACGCGGAGCCACATCAGTGGGGCTAATGCGGTGCCTGGAGCGTGTCACCCAGTGATTGAATAACTGTCCCCGCGTTCCTCTCATCAGCTATCTAATGACAACCAGGGAGCTGAGAGGGGACGGGTTGAGAGGGGGGGGGGGGGGTGCCAGGGGAAGGACGGGGGTGATATGGTGGTGAAGTGCGATCGGTGATGCCCGGCTGTCTGTCCGTTTGACTTGACAGGCCGTGGTTGTGTAAATTGTTTCAGTGGTATAATAGATATTCAAATTATGCATTCTCCAAAGATCTGAGGATGGACACGTTTGCACAATCCATAAATCGGACAGATAGATTACCAATTTCACCCTGTGCGCTCTCTTCGATTTGACCCCATTCGACCAGCATAATCCGACAACACACCCCGTCCCCCAATCCCTCCCCCCGGTCCAACACACTTCTTCAGTTCCACTCTCACTGCCCTCTCCCTCGTGTCAGTCCATGGTTCAGTGATGGTGCTACACTCAGGCTGAGACAACACACCCCGTCCCCCAATCCCTCCCCCCGGTCCAACACACTTCTTCAGTTCCACTCTCACTGCCCTCTCCCTCGTGTCAGTCCATGGTTCAGTGATGGTGCTACACTCAGGCTTAGACAACACACCCCGTCCCCCAATCCCTCCCCCCGGTCCAACACACTTCTTCAGTTCCACTCTCACTGCCCTCTCCCTCGTGTCAGTCCATGGTTCAGTGATGGTGCTACACTCAGGCTTAGACAACACACCCCGTCCCCCAATCCCTCCCCCCGGTCCAACACACTTCTTCAGTTCCACTCTCACTGCCCTCTCCCTCGTGTCAGTCCATGGTTCAGTGATGGTGCTACACTCAGGCTTAGACAACACACCCCGTCCCCCAATCCCTCCCCCCGGTCCAACACACTTCTTCAGTTCCACTCTCACTGCCCTCTCCCTCGTGTCAGTCCATGGTTCAGTGATGGTGCTACACTCAGGCTTAGACAACACACCCCGTCCCCCAATCCCTCCCCCCGGTCCAACACACTTCTTCAGTTCCACTCTCACTGCCCTCTCCCTCGTGTCAGTCCATGGTTCAGTGATGGTGCTACACTCAGGCTTAGACAACATACCCCGTCCCCCAATCCCTCCCCCCGGTCCAACACACTTTTTCAGTTCCACTCTCACTGCCCTCTCCCTCGTGTCAGTCCATGGTTCAGTGATGGTGCTACACTCAGGCTTAGACAACACACCCCGTCCCCCAATCCCTCCCCCCGGTCCAACACACTTCTTCAGTTCCACTCTCACTGCCCTCTCCCTCGTGTCAGTCCATGGTTCAGTGATGGTGCTACACTCAGGCTTAGACAACATACCCCGTCCCCCAATCCCTCCCCCCGGTCCAACACACTTCTTCAGTTCCACTCTCACTGCCCTCTCCCTCGTGTCAGTCCATGGTTCAGTGATGGTGCTACACTCAGGCTGAGACAACACACCCCGTCCCCCAATCCCTCCCCCCGGTCCAACACACTTCTTCAGTTCCACTCTCACTGCCCTCTCCCTCGTGTCAGTCCATGGTTCAGTGATGGTGCTACACTCAGGCTGAGACAACACACCCCGTCCCCCAATCCCTCCCCCCCGGTCCAACACACTTCTTCAGTTCCACTCTCACTGCCCTCTCCCTCGTGTCAGTCCATGGTTCAGTGATGGTGCTACACTCAGGCTCAGACAACACACCCCGTCCCCCAATCCCTCCCCCCGGTCCAACACACTTCTTCAGTTCCACTCTCACTGCCCTCTTCCTCGTGTCAGTCCATGGTTCAGTGATGGTGCTACACTCAGGCTTAGACAACATACCCCGTCCCCCAATCCCTCCCCCCGGTCCAACACACTTCTTCAGTTCCACTCTCACTGCCCTCTTCCTCGTGTCAGTCCATGGTTCAGTGATGGTGCTACACTCAGGCTTAGACAACACACCCCGTCCCCCAATCCCTCCCCCCGGTCCAACACACTTCTTCAGTTCCACTCTCACTGCCCTCTCCCTCGTGTCAGTCCATGGTTCAGTGATGGTGCTACACTCAGGCTTAGACAACACACCCCGTCCCCCAATCCCTCCCCCCGGTCCAACACACTTCTTCAGTTCCACTCTCACTGCCCTCTTCCTCGTGTCAGTCCATGGTTCAGTGATGGTGCTACACTCAGGCTTAGACAACACACCCCGTCCCCCAATCCCTCCCCCCGGTCCAACACACTTCTTCAGTTCCACTCTCACTGCCCTCTTCCTCGTGTCAGTCCATGGTTCAGTGATGGTGCTACACTCAGGCTTAGACAACACACCCCGTCCCCCAATCCCTCCCCCCGGTCCAACACACTTCTTCAGTTCCACTCTCACTGCCCTCTCCCTCGTGTCAGTCCATGGTTCAGTGATGGTGCTACACTCAGGCTCAGACAACACACCCCGTCCCCCAATCCCTCCCCCCGGTCCAACACACTTCTTCAGTTCCACTCTCACTGCCCTCTCCCTCGTGTCAGTCCATGGTTCAGTGATGGTGCTACACTCAGGCTTAGCCAACATACCCCGTCCCCCAATCCCTCCCCCCGGTCCAACACACTTCTTCAGTTCCACTCTCACTGCCCTCTCCCTCGTGTCAGTCCATGGTTAGGTGATGGTGCTACACTCAGGCTTAGACAACACACCCCGTCCCCCAATCCCTCCCCCCGGTCCAACACACTTCTTTAGTTCCACTCTCACTGCCCTCTCCCTCGTGTCAGTCCATGGTTCAGTGATGGTGCTACACTCAGGCTGAGACAACACACCCCGTCCCCCAATCCCTCCCCCCGGTCCAACACACTTCTTCAGTTCCACTCTCACTGCCCTCTTCCTCGTGTCAGTCCATGGTTCAGTGATGGTGCTACACTCAGGCTTAGACAACACACCCCGTCCCCCAATCCCTCCCCCCGGTCCAACACACTTCTTCAGTTCCACTCTCACTGCCCTCTTCCTCGTGTCAGTCCATGGTTCAGTGATGGTGCTACACTCAGGCTTAGACAACATACCCCGTCCCCCAATCCCTCCCCCCGGTCCAACACACTTCTTCAGTTCCACTCTCACTGCCCTCTCCCTCGTGTCAGTCCATGGTTCAGTGATGGTGCTACACTCAGGCTCAGACAACACACCCCGTCCCCCAATCCCTCCCCCCGGTCCAACACACTTCTTCAGTTCCACTCTCACTGCCAACTCCCTCGTGTCAGTCCATGGTTCAGTGATGGTGCTACACTCAGGCTTAGACAACACACCCCGTCCCCCAATCCCTCCCCCCGGTCCAACACACTTCTTCAGTTCCACTCTCACTGCCCTCTTCCTCGTGTCAGTCCATGGTTCAGTGATGGTGCTACACTCAGGCTTAGACAACACACCCCGTCCCCCAATCCCTCCCCCCGGTCCAACACACTTCCTTAGTTCCACTCTCACTGCCCTCTCCCTCGTGTCAGTCCATGGTTCAGTGATGGTGCTACACTCAGGCTTAGACAACACACCCCGTCCCCCAATCCCTCCCCCCGGTCCAACACACTTCTTCAGTTCCACTCTCACTGCCCTCTCCCTCGTGTCAGTCCATGGTTCAGTGATGGTGCTACACTCAGGCTGAGACAACACACCCCGTCCCCCAATCCCTCCCCCCGGTCCAACACACTTCTTCAGTTCCACTCTCACTGCCCTCTCCCTCGTGTCAGTCCATGGTTCAGTGATGGTGCTACACTCAGGCTTAGACAACACACCCCGTCCCCCAATCCCTCCCCCCGGTCCAACACACTTCCTTAGTTCCACTCTCACTGCCCTCTCCCTCGTGTCAGTCCATGGTTCAGTGATGGTGCTACACTCAGGCTTAGACAACACACCCCGTCCCCCAATCCCTCCCCCCGGTCCAACACACTTCTTCAGTTCCACTCTCACTGCCCTCTCCCTCGTGTCAGTCCATGGTTCAGTGATGGTGCTACACTCAGGCTTAGACAACACACCCCGTCCCCCAATCCCTCCCCCCGGTCCAACACACTTCCTTAGTTCCACTCTCACTGCCCTCTCCCTCGTGTCAGTCCATGGTTCAGTGATGGTGCTACACTCAGGCTTAGACAACACACCCCGTCCCCCAATCCCTCCCCCCGGTCCAACACACTTCTTCAGTTCCACTCTCACTGCCCTCTCCCTCGTGTCAGTCCATGGTTCAGTGATGGTGCTACACTCAGGCTTAGACAACACACCCCGTCCCACAATCCCTCCCCCCGGTCCAACACACTTCTTCAGTTCCACTCTCACTGCCCTCTCCCTCGTGTCAGTCCATGGTTCAGTGATGGTGCTACACTCAGGCTTAGACAACACACCCCGTCCCCCAATCCCTCCCCCCGGTCCAACACACTTCTTCAGTTCCACTCTCACTGCCCTCTCCCTCGTGTCAGTCCATGGTTCAGTGATGGTGCTACACTCAGGCTTAGACAACACACCCCGTCCCCCAATCCCTCCCCCCGGTCCAACACACTTCTTTAGTTCCACTCTCACTGCCCTCTCCCTCGTGTCAGTCCATGGTTCAGTGATGGTGCTACACTCAGGCTGAGACAACACACCCCGTCCCCCAATCCCTCCCCCCGGTCCAACACACTTCTTCAGTTCCACTCTCACTGCCCTCTTCCTCGTGTCAGTCCATGGTTCAGTGATGGTGCTACACTCAGGCTTAGACAACACACCCCGTCCCCCAATCCCTCCCCCCCGGTCCAACACACTTCTTCAGTTCCACTCTCACTGCCCTCTTCCTCGTGTCAGTCCATGGTTCAGTGATGGTGCTACACTCAGGCTTAGACAACATACCCCGTCCCCCAATCCCTCCCCCCGGTCCAACACACTTCTTCAGTTCCACTCTCACTGCCCTCTCCCTCGTGTCAGTCCATGGTTCAGTGATGGTGCTACACTCAGGCTTAGACAACATACCCCGTCCCCCAATCCCTCCCCCCGGTCCAACACACTTCTTCAGTTCCACTCTCACTGCCCTCTCCCTCGTGTCAGTCCATGGTTCAGTGATGGTGCTACACTCAGGCTTAGACAACATACCCCGTCCCCCAATCCCTCCCCCCGGTCCAACACACTTCTTCAGTTCCACTCTCACTGCCCTCTCCCTCGTGTCAGTCCATGGTTCAGTGATGGTGCTACACTCAGGCTTAGACAACATACCCCGTCCCCCAATCCCTCCCCCCGGTCCAACACACTTCTTCAGTTCCACTCTCACTGCCCTCTCCCTCGTGTCAGTCCATGGTTCAGTGATGGTGCTACACTCAGGCTGAGACAACACACCCCGTCCCCCAATCCCTCCCCCCGGTCCAACACACTTCTTCAGTTCCACTCTCACTGCCCTCTCCCTCGTGTCAGTCCATGGTTCAGTGATGGTGCTACACTCAGGCTGAGACAACACACCCCGTCCCCCAATCCCTCCCCCCCGGTCCAACACACTTCTTCAGTTCCACTCTCACTGCCCTCTCCCTCGTGTCAGTCCATGGTTCAGTGATGGTGCTACACTCAGGCTCAGACAACACACCCCGTCCCCCAATCCCTCCCCCCGGTCCAACACACTTCTTCAGTTCCACTCTCACTGCCCTCTTCCTCGTGTCAGTCCATGGTTCAGTGATGGTGCTACACTCAGGCTTAGACAACATACCCCGTCCCCCAATCCCTCCCCCCGGTCCAACACACTTCTTCAGTTCCACTCTCACTGCCCTCTTCCTCGTGTCAGTCCATGGTTCAGTGATGGTGCTACACTCAGGCTTAGACAACACACCCCGTCCCCCAATCCCTCCCCCCGGTCCAACACACTTCTTCAGTTCCACTCTCACTGCCCTCTCCCTCGTGTCAGTCCATGGTTCAGTGATGGTGCTACACTCAGGCTTAGACAACACACCCCGTCCCCCAATCCCTCCCCCCGGTCCAACACACTTCTTCAGTTCCACTCTCACTGCCCTCTTCCTCGTGTCAGTCCATGGTTCAGTGATGGTGCTACACTCAGGCTTAGACAACACACCCCGTCCCCCAATCCCTCCCCCCGGTCCAACACACTTCTTCAGTTCCACTCTCACTGCCCTCTTCCTCGTGTCAGTCCATGGTTCAGTGATGGTGCTACACTCAGGCTTAGACAACACACCCCGTCCCCCAATCCCTCCCCCCGGTCCAACACACTTCTTCAGTTCCACTCTCACTGCCCTCTCCCTCGTGTCAGTCCATGGTTCAGTGATGGTGCTACACTCAGGCTCAGACAACACACCCCGTCCCCCAATCCCTCCCCCCGGTCCAACACACTTCTTCAGTTCCACTCTCACTGCCCTCTCCCTCGTGTCAGTCCATGGTTCAGTGATGGTGCTACACTCAGGCTTAGCCAACATACCCCGTCCCCCAATCCCTCCCCCCGGTCCAACACACTTCTTCAGTTCCACTCTCACTGCCCTCTCCCTCGTGTCAGTCCATGGTTAGGTGATGGTGCTACACTCAGGCTTAGACAACACACCCCGTCCCCCAATCCCTCCCCCCGGTCCAACACACTTCTTTAGTTCCACTCTCACTGCCCTCTCCCTCGTGTCAGTCCATGGTTCAGTGATGGTGCTACACTCAGGCTGAGACAACACACCCCGTCCCCCAATCCCTCCCCCCGGTCCAACACACTTCTTCAGTTCCACTCTCACTGCCCTCTTCCTCGTGTCAGTCCATGGTTCAGTGATGGTGCTACACTCAGGCTTAGACAACACACCCCGTCCCCCAATCCCTCCCCCCGGTCCAACACACTTCTTCAGTTCCACTCTCACTGCCCTCTTCCTCGTGTCAGTCCATGGTTCAGTGATGGTGCTACACTCAGGCTTAGACAACATACCCCGTCCCCCAATCCCTCCCCCCGGTCCAACACACTTCTTCAGTTCCACTCTCACTGCCCTCTCCCTCGTGTCAGTCCATGGTTCAGTGATGGTGCTACACTCAGGCTCAGACAACACACCCCGTCCCCCAATCCCTCCCCCCGGTCCAACACACTTCTTCAGTTCCACTCTCACTGCCAACTCCCTCGTGTCAGTCCATGGTTCAGTGATGGTGCTACACTCAGGCTTAGACAACACACCCCGTCCCCCAATCCCTCCCCCCGGTCCAACACACTTCTTCAGTTCCACTCTCACTGCCCTCTTCCTCGTGTCAGTCCATGGTTCAGTGATGGTGCTACACTCAGGCTTAGACAACACACCCCGTCCCCCAATCCCTCCCCCCGGTCCAACACACTTCCTTAGTTCCACTCTCACTGCCCTCTCCCTCGTGTCAGTCCATGGTTCAGTGATGGTGCTACACTCAGGCTTAGACAACACACCCCGTCCCCCAATCCCTCCCCCCGGTCCAACACACTTCTTCAGTTCCACTCTCACTGCCCTCTCCCTCGTGTCAGTCCATGGTTCAGTGATGGTGCTACACTCAGGCTGAGACAACACACCCCGTCCCCCAATCCCTCCCCCCGGTCCAACACACTTCTTCAGTTCCACTCTCACTGCCCTCTCCCTCGTGTCAGTCCATGGTTCAGTGATGGTGCTACACTCAGGCTTAGACAACACACCCCGTCCCCCAATCCCTCCCCCCGGTCCAACACACTTCCTTAGTTCCACTCTCACTGCCCTCTCCCTCGTGTCAGTCCATGGTTCAGTGATGGTGCTACACTCAGGCTTAGACAACACACCCCGTCCCCCAATCCCTCCCCCCGGTCCAACACACTTCTTCAGTTCCACTCTCACTGCCCTCTCCCTCGTGTCAGTCCATGGTTCAGTGATGGTGCTACACTCAGGCTTAGACAACACACCCCGTCCCCCAATCCCTCCCCCCGGTCCAACACACTTCCTTAGTTCCACTCTCACTGCCCTCTCCCTCGTGTCAGTCCATGGTTCAGTGATGGTGCTACACTCAGGCTTAGACAACACACCCCGTCCCCCAATCCCTCCCCCCGGTCCAACACACTTCTTCAGTTCCACTCTCACTGCCCTCTCCCTCGTGTCAGTCCATGGTTCAGTGATGGTGCTACACTCAGGCTTAGACAACACACCCCGTCCCACAATCCCTCCCCCCGGTCCAACACACTTCTTCAGTTCCACTCTCACTGCCCTCTCCCTCGTGTCAGTCCATGGTTCAGTGATGGTGCTACACTCAGGCTTAGACAACACACCCCGTCCCCCAATCCCTCCCCCCGGTCCAACACACTTCTTCAGTTCCACTCTCACTGCCCTCTCCCTCGTGTCAGTCCATGGTTCAGTGATGGTGCTACACTCAGGCTTAGACAACACACCCCGTCCCCCAATCCCTCCCCCCGGTCCAACACACTTCTTTAGTTCCACTCTCACTGCCCTCTCCCTCGTGTCAGTCCATGGTTCAGTGATGGTGCTACACTCAGGCTGAGACAACACACCCCGTCCCCCAATCCCTCCCCCCGGTCCAACACACTTCTTCAGTTCCACTCTCACTGCCCTCTTCCTCGTGTCAGTCCATGGTTCAGTGATGGTGCTACACTCAGGCTTAGACAACACACCCCGTCCCCCAATCCCTCCCCCCCGGTCCAACACACTTCTTCAGTTCCACTCTCACTGCCCTCTTCCTCGTGTCAGTCCATGGTTCAGTGATGGTGCTACACTCAGGCTTAGACAACATACCCCGTCCCCCAATCCCTCCCCCCGGTCCAACACACTTCTTCAGTTCCACTCTCACTGCCCTCTCCCTCGTGTCAGTCCATGGTTCAGTGATGGTGCTACACTCAGGCTTAGACAACATACCCCGTCCCCCAATCCCTCCCCCCGGTCCAACACACTTCTTCAGTTCCACTCTCACTGCCCTCTCCCTCGTGTCAGTCCATGGTTCAGTGATGGTGCTACACTCAGGCTTAGACAACATACCCCGTCCCCCAATCCCTCCCCCCGGTCCAACACACTTCTTCAGTTCCACTCTCACTGCCCTCTTCCTCGTGTCAGTCCATGGTTCAGTGATGGTGCTACACTCAGGCTTAGACAACACACCCCGTCCCCCAATCCCTCCCCCCCGGTCCAACACACTTCTTCAGTTCCACTCTCACTGCCCTCTTCCTCGTGTCAGTCCATGGTTCAGTGATGGTGCTACACTCAGGCTTAGACAACATACCCCGTCCCCCAATCCCTCCCCCCGGTCCAACACACTTCTTCAGTTCCACTCTCACTGCCCTCTCCCTCGTGTCAGTCCATGGTTCAGTGATGGTGCTACACTCAGGCTTAGACAACATACCCCGTCCCCCAATCCCTCCCCCCGGTCCAACACACTTCTTCAGTTCCACTCTCACTGCCCTCTCCCTCGTGTCAGTCCATGGTTCAGTGATGGTGCTACACTCAGGCTTAGACAACATACCCCGTCCCCCAATCCCTCCCCCCGGTCCAACACACTTCTTCAGTTCCACTCTCACTGCCCTCTCCCTCGTGTCAGTCCATGGTTCAGTGATGGTGCTACACTCAGGCTTAGACAACACACCCCGTCCCCCAATCCCTCCCCCCGGTCCAACACACTTCTTCAGTTCCACTCTCACTGCCCTCTCCCTCGTGTCAGTCCATGGTTCAGTGATGGTGCTACACTCAGGCTCAGACAACACACCCCGTCCCCCAATCCCTCCCCCCGGTCCAACACACTTCTTCAGTTCCACTCTCACTGCCCTCTCCCTCGT
The DNA here is from genome assembly GCA_964019135.1 of Arenicola marina. Taxonomy (NCBI): domain Eukaryota; kingdom Metazoa; phylum Annelida; class Polychaeta; family Arenicolidae; genus Arenicola; species Arenicola marina. The sequence continues at coordinate 10,827 of CAXHSH010000283.1, forward strand.
GTCAGTCCATGGTTCAGTGATGGTGCTACACTCAGGCTTAGACAACACACCCCGTCCCCCAATCCCTCCCCCCGGTCCAACACACTTCTTCAGTTCCACTCTCACTGCCCTCTTCCTCGTGTCAGTCCATGGTTCAGTGATGGTGCTACACTCAGGCTTAGACAACACACCCCGTCCCCCAATCCCTCCCCCCGGTCCAACACACTTCTTCAGTTCCACTCTCACTGCCCTCTTCCTCGTGTCAGTCCATGGTTCAGTGATGGTGCTACACTCAGGCTTAGACAACACACCCCGTCCCCCAATCCCTCCCCCCGGTCCAACACACTTCTTCAGTTCCACTCTCACTGCCCTCTCCTCGTGTCAGTCCATGGTTCAGTGATGGTGCTACACTCAGGCTTAGACAACACACCCCGTCCCCCAATCCCTCCCCCGGTCCAACACACTTCTTCAGTTCCACTCTCACTGCCCTCTCCCTCGTGTCAGTCCATGGTTCAGTGATGGTGCTACACTCAGGCTTAGACAACACACCCCGTCCCCCAATCCCTCCCCCCGGTCCAACACACTTCTTCAGTTCCACTCTCACTGCCCTCTCCCTCGTGTCAGTCCATGGTTCAGTGATGGTGCTACACTCAGGCTCAGACAACACACCCCGTCCCCCAATCCCTCCCCCCGGTCCAACACACTTCTTCAGTTCCACTCTCACTGCCCTCTCCCTCGTGTCAGTCCATGGTTCAGTGATGGTGCTACACTCAGGCTTAGACAACACACCCCGTCCCCCAATCCCTCCCCCCGGTCCAACACACTTCTTCAGTTCCACTCTCACTGCCCTCTTCCTCGTGTCAGTCCATGGTTCAGTGATGGTGCTACACTCAGGCTTAGACAACACACCCGTCCCCCAATCCCTCCCCCGGTCCAACACACTTCTTCAGTTCCACTCTCACTGCCCTCTCCCTCGTGTCAGTCCATGGTTCAGTGATGGTGCTACACTCAGGCTTAGACAACACACCCCGTCCCCCAATCCCTCCCCCCGGTCCAACACACTTCTTCAGTTCCACTCTCACTGCCCTCTCCCTCGTGTCAGTCCATGGTTCAGTGATGGTGCTACACTCAGGCTTAGACAACACACCCCGTCCCCAATCCCTCCCCCCGGTCCAACACACTTCTTCATTTCCACTCTCACTGCCCTCTCCCTCGTGTCAGTCCATGGTTCAGTGATGGTGCTACACTCAGGCTTAGACAACACACCCCGTCCCCCAATCCCTCCCCCCGGTCCAACACACTTTTTCATTTCCACTCTCACTGCCCTCTCCCTCGTGTCAGTCCATGGTTCAGTGATGGTGCTACACTCAGGCTTAGACAACACACCCCGTCCCCCAATCCCTCCCCCCGGTCCAACACACTTCTTCAGTTCCACTCTCACTGCCCTCTCCCTCGTGTCAGTCCATGGTTCAGTGATGGTGCTACACTCAGGCTGAGACGCCAGGGACTCAGATTTGAACCCTACCAACGACAATGGGTTTTGAAACTTTCCTGTGTCGGCTCTCATCCCACATCTTAGTATCCGGTGGTTTTCCTCCTGTATGTGAAGTAATATGTAAGGACACAATGTCTGAAACTGTTGGTTGGTTGGTTGTATATTCAGGACGCTTTGACCAATTCTGGTCATATCGCGTCAATGGGAAAAGGAAGGGAAGAGCTGAGCCATGTTCCGGGATAACCCCCTACTCTTTGCGAAGAAGGACATGGGATCTTTATCCTGCGACCACACAGACGTGACCACAGCGGGGCTCGAACCACCGATCCACGTGCCGTTAGGCTAAATGCGAGCGTTCTAACCCACTGAGCTATTGGGGAGGCCCTTGTCTGACACGACGACCATACTGTCCTTAAATCGTATCCTATGACCTATCACTTCGGGAGTTAGCACTAGAAGATGTCGCACATTGTACAATTTAGAGTACAAAGAGAAGCAGTCATTTTGAACAGCAGAGGAAACCTGACATTTGGAAAAAAACCGAGAACCAACATTTGGAACAGAACAGGGGACCTGATATTTAGAAATGAAAGGTGAACGAGCCATGTAGAAGAGAAAGGGAGTCATAAGTTTCGAATAGAAAATTTGTAGGACCGCATGGGATCAGCAATTTTATCCAGTTATTTGGACGAGGACGGGGAACCAGCCATTCACAAGACGACGGGGAACCAGTTATTAGGAAGAGGACGGGGCACCTGTTATTAAGAAGATGACGCGAAACCAGCCATTTGGAAGAGGACGCGAAACCAATCATTAGGAAAAGGACGGGAAACCAGCCATTAGGAAGAGGACGGGGAACCAGCCATT
>CAXHSH010000284.1:0-30844 GCA_964019135.1 Arenicola marina
TGTCTTTTTCAAGTGAAGTAAATCGGGTTTGCAGACTGTTAAGAAAGTAACCGAGTGCGTAATACAATATATATATTTAATGAAGTAATATTTTTGGGAAAAGAGTCGTTATATAGTTTCGCTGTATGTTAACATACTTGAACACAAGAAAACGGTAACAAAAGTTAATGAATGATTGAATGCGTCAACAGCTACGTGACTGTTTAGTTTAAAGACAACCATACAATGTGATGTGTTTTCAGTTATCGCTCACATTACGTACTAGGTCTGTTTTATGTAATGATGATAGATCTAGTTGTAGTAAAATATTAACATTTATGTATAATGTTTGTTGATTTCTGTGAAGTTAAACAGCAAATGAACAATCCAATAACTCACTATTGATGGTGTTGTAGTAATCTATATGTAGAACCTTGCTAAACAGGTGATGTAAAATATATTTAACAAACTATAGTGATTCAACATATAAAAGGTATTGTAAATTATAATCTGATGAGTGCGAAAAGTATCGTTGGGCGGATCGCACCGTATGGATCTACACAAATTCTGAAATCATGTTTAGTGATATTTATTTAGTGTATCTGTTGAACCTGGGTGATTTCTCGGTTAAACTGTAAATTCATTCCCCGGCGGCTAACACCCTCTATCGAAACGCCTGAAAAGTGTCAGTGGATGGTCGTGGACGGGCGGCAACCGTAAATTTGAGTTGGGATGTAGGCGGCCCCCCCGTTAGGCTTCGGTGACGCCAAGGTCACCGCATCTCACGCCTACTCCACGCCCCCTATCACGTGCATCGTGAACCACCTGCCCTCTCACCCCCTCCCCTTCCCACATACTCACTATATCTTCACCCCCCCCCTTCTGTCATCTGCCCCGTAGGTGGAGATAATCACTGTAAATGAGCCTGCGACCAATTACTCTATTAACCCCGACAACCCTCAAGCTCGTGTTATAATGCGACTGAGTCGCTTCACTGCGTTTTATAATAACTTGTTCGCGGATTCATGCAATACAGTGCAATACAAGCTCGAGCAGCTGTAGAGATGATGACCAGATGGCTGCAATTATCTTTAAGTTATGGATCAACGTGCGGTGAACTATGAAATAGAGTAATACAGTTGTCTGCATTGCAAATGAACATTTGGCATTAGGTTTTTCTACTCTTCACCGACCCATCAGAAAATCATCTCATGAACGACAAGTGGTGGTGGGGCGCTTAGGCTACCAATGGGATGCGGATTTGGTGGATATGGTAAAATACAAGGAGAGTAACGACAAGTGCATCTATATTCTAGTAGCCATTGATATCTTGTCTAGATACGCTTATACACGAGCTCTCCCATCCAAAAAAAGGAACAGATGTAGCGGCAGCTTTTGAAGATCTGCCACGGAGGAGCGGTTAGAGAAGACAATTAATACCTGACAGCTGGTTGCTTATGTTGTAGAGGTCAACCCATTCACCTTTCTGGTCGACGTATTAATTGCTTGCAGATGAAAAACTACCTGAGGAGAAGAGCATACAGGCACTTATTAGTATTGAAATAGTCGATTCCCTTCTACCCTCACCTAACCAAGACGGTGATCGGTATTCACAATCATGTAGTGACGTTAAGCTGTGTCATCGGCAGGTAACTGCCAAGACAGCAGTTAGCTTGTAAAATTAGTCGCCCTCCCTCAGCCTCTTTTCCCCCCTCCCTCCTAGTCCGACCGTTTTTCCTACATGGTTGCCGCATTCACCGAGTTCATCGAGTCGCGCCCCTATTTAGCATGTCGCCGCTCCTTACCACAACCTATGAGTGAGGGACGTACTCTAACCGCCCACCCGCCTCCCCCACGCCCGCACCCCAAGGACACCAATGCATTAATTTGAGAGGCTACCCAGACCGGTGGAGTCACCGAAGCGTGTCGCCAGGAAAAGCCAGTACTAGTCACCACTGAGCGTGTTGAGGCTTGTCTCTTGGCTTGAAGGTGAGGGTAGGCGGATGGATATAATGGGTGTGTGCGCAGTTCACTCCAGCTGGCTGCTCATCGGATTTCGAGATGGGGGTGAGCAGTAATGTAAAGACAATATTGAATTCAGTTCCCTGTTTTCGATTGAGAACATGAGTTCTGGTGTTTATAGTTTTTTCTCTGTGTAGTTGTTATTTTTAAATGTAAGGCTTCAACAGAAAGTGATAGGCTTGTTTTACTTATAACTAATAGTTTTGTCAGACATAACGTACGTTGGATGTCCTGTTGAGATTACTCCGATAGTTAGTCTAAAGATTACGATGTAGTGGCGTTTCGACAGTTTTGAGTGTTTAATCAGGGTACATTGGTGGTTTTGTCGAATATTTATGTACCCGTTAGTTTATCCTCGATCCCCTTTTACAAAGCACGCGGGCCGTTATTAGACTACCATAGTGCGAATGCCGGGGTAACCGAAGTTTTTGCACACAGTGAGGGTGCTGTGTGATCAGTATCAGTCAGTATAATTTACTGACGGAACATTTCTACCAAAGACAGCCGAAAAGAGTGAGATCCCCATCACTGGTTTGTTCCGCTCCCTACATTGAGTTGGCTAGAGAGAATTAATTTTCCATGACTACCTTTACACTTTGGTTAGAAAAACAGGTGGTGAGAGACACTTGGGGAAGGGTGGAGTGGTTATGCACGCATGCTCTATTTTTAGTGTTGAGGCGATGAGGAGAGGGTGGTTGATGGAGGGGGCGTGGGGGCGCGTATGCACTATTTTTAGCAATGACGTCAATGGTTGGCTAAAGCAGGGTGGGTGGAGCGTTGAGGGGCTTCCCCTTTCGGAGTTTAGATGCTTGCCTTCTCTATTTTTATAAATGATATCAGGGTAGGGAGGAATGGGGTGTTGTTACCTCTGTGCGTGCTAGTGCTATGGTGGTTAAGGTTTAGAAACAGTTATGTGTAACATACTGCAATGATAATAGGACAAAATTAGTTTATGTTTCATTGCATTATGAATTAAATTTTGTGCAGCATTCGCATAACTAGAATAACACAATGATAAAAAATATAGCATTATTATATAAGTTTGTGTATTAGATGCTTCATAAGCAATCAAGTTTATGTTCTATGTACCATTCGGGGCAATACTTAGACAAAACGACTATGAAATTATTATGTAAAGTTTATGTTTCAAATGGCATAAAGTACAAGTTATGTGCAACATGTATGTAGCTCACTAGAAAATTGTGAAACAAATAGGTAGCATTTTACATGTTTAGCATTTCATATAGCATCAAGTTTCTATTTTATGCCGCATTAGGAGACTCAATAGACAACCGTCAAGAGTACTTATGTATACTATAAATTTCTGTATTTAATGCAAGAAAGCTTACGTTTATTTATTTTTTTTTTTTTTTTGCAAAGTTAGTAGTGTAAATTAAGATTGCGCTAGAAGTTTACCAACGATTAAGAGAATAACGGGCTATAGCTGGCCCTGTTATAAACTGTGTTGAGACAAATGTGAAATGAAACGCTATGATCACAGGAATTACGTCTGAATAATCAGTGATGTAGCCATCTCAGAGAGGATGCAGGGGACATACATGCGGTTTCTATTTTTGGAAAATACGTTATGTTAAGAGGTGAGGGGTAGAGAGTTGTGTGGTTAGAGAATAGAAGATGTAGAGATCTTTGGTATTACCATTACATTTATAAAACAAGTTTTCACATGCACACTTTGTCCTTTGACTCAAACAGTTGGCGATATTATGGTTATGGTGGTTCCCGTGGTTGTTGTTGTTAGTCAGTAGCATTAATGTTAACTAATTCATCCAAAACATATCAAAGAAAATATTCCCATTCAATCATTCATTAACTTTTGTTACCGTTTTCTTGTGTTCAAGTATGTTAACATACAGCGAAACTATATAACGACTCTTTTCCCAAAAATATTACTTCATTAAATATATATATTGTATTACGCACTCGGTTACTTTCTTAACAGTCTGCAAACCCGATTTACTTCACTTGAAAAAGACAAGACCGATATTTGTTCTATCAAACGATCATGTCAATTGTGACACATGTGTAGTACGGATCACAACTATATTATTTACAAGTCATTTAATTTTCTCGTACACCGTTCGTTCAACGGAGGTGTATGTTTTTATATATCTAGCATGAACACGTTATTCATCGTTGTGTCATCTACAATAAGTAAAATCGTATGCAAATGATTACTATCCACAGACATATGTTACAGTGAATACACACACACACAATACTTACAGCTTTTTACTTTTGCGGTTGACTATTGAGTACATAGATGTGACATGATATTTATTTCACACATGTTACATTAAGTATAAACTTGATGTTATGTTGAATACAAAAAGTGACATCTTTCTTCTTCGTTGTCTTTCAAATTACACGAATGTAACAAACTCGATGACGGCATGTAACTGACAGAATTCTACCTTTTGGTTTCACATGTGTCCACCAAACCAGTTAACATATCATACGTGATGGCACTTGCGGATCAAACGTTTCATGTTCGCGATATACACATGCGTAACACGCGTCAATCTGTTGATTCAATAACTTGTTAACTTTATTAATACTTCAATTTGTAACTAGTCATAGGTGTAAGTGTATAACGGTTTACTGTGCGCCAGAGGAAAGAGGGTGGTAAGTAAAATGAGTTAAACTCAGTACAAATGTTAATAGTTTAAAAATAAAAAATAAGCATTCGTTTCATGTAGATAAAACCTAAATGTTATAAATCAACTAAACATATTGTTACATTCTCGCAGGAGACGAGTGGACCCTGAAATTTCTTTCAGGATAGCTTAAGGTAAGATTAATTAGATACTAGAAGTATCAATTCATGTAGGAAGTTAAGGGTTCTAAAAATTACATTATCATACATTCCTACATAATCTGGTTGAGTAAGAGTAAGAAAACTGTTTTGGAAAATGTGTAATAAAACCAAACTGAATACTGATTCATTGTCCTTGACATCACAACTCAAGAGAATTCTATTCTATCTGTTTAACTTCTTGATGTATCAAAAATAAAAGAGGATACATACTCCCAGTTTTGACATACCTTCTACGCAGAGAGAAAACACGAGTTAGATACGTTATACATTGCACCAAGATATACCAAAAAAGACAGATAACTCATTCGTTATGTTTATGTTATTGTTTGCTATGACAACTACTTAATACGATCCTCTTTCTAAGTTTAGAATGTATGTTACGAGATAAAGTAAATGATATGTTTCATTCATCTCTTTGTATGGTTACAAACTGATGATTTATTCCGTTTACAACATGTTCTCTCAGAATATTCGCGTGAGTTTTATTGTAATCAAAAGTATTAGGTTTATATTATCCATATATTGTGTTATGTTCCAAATGTTATTCATTTGATAAACTCTTGGCAGTCATGAGTCTATTCAATACTTCTCTACGCACCGTAGTTTAGAATGTATCTGATTATACCGGTGAATTCAATTCATTAAATTCGCACATACATCACGTTGGCTTCGCTATTTTTTATGTCTAATTACTTCTCTCTTACTTCATTGCAGATATGTTGTCACCACAAATATCGTTGTTTTTGGAATTGCAATGTTCACTAAATAAAATTTAAGAACTTGTCATGATTGTGTGGAATTAGTACTTGCCTGTTGCTAACGCTTTTTCAATAGCGAAGTTCTTTTACCGCAAATGCTACTCACTAAAAATTACATGGCAGTGTTTATACTCACTTCCTAATTCGTTAACGTGATGACGACTTTTAATTCAGTTCACATTCGCGATACACGCACGCGTAACACGCGTCAGTCTGTTGATTCATTAACTTGTTAACTTTATGAAACATGACATTCTACAAGACTAGTTGCATAGTTGTAAGTGTATGTGTAAACCTAGACGTATTGCAATAAGGTAAATGGATGTTTCACAAATATATGATACATGCATAACTTCTTGTGTTACTGTAACACTTGATAGTTTAAAAAATATATAAACACGTGACGGAAAAAGGAATACTTCATACATACAATACGTAAAATATCATTTTTAAAGTTGATGCATTCACTTTTATAATCACTTTTGCAAATGGTTTAAAGTCTTGTTGAAACCTACGAATGAGTTGTGACGTGGTGACATATGAAATTTGTGAGTTATTTAAATTACGCTAAAGTTAATTGTTGACTACGTTCCTTGACATGGATGGATACGGTTATTGTTGGTAAAATTTATGTTAGTATGTGTTTTTACTTTAGCTGCTTTTAAAAGTGCAATAAAAACAAATAAATTTCAATACAATACATTTTTAACATATATGTTACTTTACACTGACTTAACGAGTAACAATGTTCAAACTTACAGAATAATTCCTTTAACGGTGTATGAGTTATATGAATGCGACGTTGGTTGCAGATGTCACAAGCAAATGCAACTGCTTCTTTTAATGAACTAGAAAAGCGGTCATGCACCATAATAGTTTTCACTTGACGGAGTAACAGCAAAATAACCTAATAGGAATATTGTGAGTGTATGGTGTATGGAGGTGGTGGGAGCCAGTCGCTCTTTCCCCAAACTCGTTTAAACGAGCCGTCGGATGTGGGGTGCTCGTAACATTGGTAACTCCAATGCAACAAAAAACCCACAGACACTCCCCAAGAACGTGTATAGCAATGACATAGGCGATTGATGTTATATCCTTCACCCTCCCTACCTTCTTTTGGATGCATATGCAAGCAAACAGAACGTCGGCTACAGAGGTCAAGGGGTTGCCAACATAAAGAAACAACCAATTAACTCATCTCTCCCGTTTTATATAGGTCCTGAACAAACAGATGACTAAATGTCAATGACGTCACCATTCACTCCATTATGATTTTAAAACTGCATCGTTGACGAAGAGGGCAGGTGTAGCATGGGAGTCACGTGTTCAGAATCGTCAGTGAATAGATGGGGGAGAGAAAGGGGGGCAGGGGGAAGGGTGGACCTATAACACAAGCTTCTTATGTTTCCATCAGTACACAATGACGCCTCGTATCACATACAACAGTGAATTTTACTGCCACCACATAGTAACCAGCTGCCACGCCTAGTTATCTAGGAGGGGAAGGTATAATGAAATACCCACGGGTGGTTGTTAAAGAGGTTAACCCATTGACCTTTCCGGCCGACGTACTAATGGCTTGCAGATAAATAATACCTGAGGTGAAGAGCATAAAGCCCGCTTATTACTATCGAAATAATAGACTGACTCATCAAACAACTGTCATAACTCTTCTCCCTCGCGACAAAAGGACGCCAACCGGGCGCTTGTCTCCACGACTTGTTTGTTCGAACGTTTATAGATGCATCCTTATTACATCGGCGACAGTTGAATAATGTTACAACCGAAACTAAAATTAAGGTGATTATTCCTTCCGATATTTCACAATATATCACAGCGACACTCCCAAACTTGTGCGTACACAGACCGTCGGCCAATACCCCGCCAAAAACCACATGACGCTCCACTGACTCTGGCTCGCTGGCTCGCCCGAACTTTTGAAAATCAGTAGGTCGTGACGGCCAGCGGGTGCTGTGTTTTGAAGGGCTTGGAAAAAAAAATCGATATTTGTCTCGGTCGAAGCCCCGCCCCCTACCGTGCAGCGCGCCCGCGCGCCCGCAGGCTCGACTCACTGCCCTCCCACCGGTGAATTCAAACGCGCATTTAAAAAAATAACCGACCGAAAATAAATAATTGTCGCTGCAAGTCTACACATTAAGACAAAGACCACGAAACATCTGTCGCTCGCAGACAAGTCCTTAAAGTTACCGCTCTTTCACAAAAGGTAGCATTTTTATGAGTTTTAAAACATCCACGGCCCTTTTCTGTGACCTTTAACATCAATCACACAATTCACACACAGTAGTGCATGAACCAATTATTATAAAACGTAGTGAAGCGGCTCAGTCTTATTATAACGCGGGCTTGAGTTGTTGGGATTAAAAAAGTGATAATAATAATAATAATAATCAGTTTATTGCCAAAAGAACACACAAATTACATTCATTGAGTACATCTTTACAATACATTTATAGTGGCAAGAGCAGAAGCCAAAGGCTTATTCGCTCGTATATGGTGAACGTGGTTAGAGTTGAAATTGATTTGCCAGCAAGCTAACAAAGAAAGAAAGCGAGAAGAGAACAGTCAAAAGTAAATAATTAAATAAATAAACATAAAAGTAAAGGAGCCATTGAATGTTGATTAACGTCTAGCACAGCTAGCCACAGTAAAAAAAAAAAAAAAAAAAAAAAAAAAAAAATGTAAAGGCAACAGACTATTCAACAGTGACCGTGTTTAATATAATGCGTTTAACTTCTTTCTTAAACATGTATTTTGACGTGCAAAAATTTACCTTTCCAAGCCATTTATTAAATATCCTGGGACCCGTGGTTCTTATTCCCTTCTCAGATAAAGTAGTCTTTGGTTTATGTACCCGCAGATGAGTAGACGCCCTTGTATTATAACTGTGTACTTGCGACGTTGGAGTAAATATATCAGCGATAGTCCTGGGAATTGTACCTTGGTAGTAATTATACATAGTTATAACTATTTTATATTCATTTAGATAAACAATTGGTATCAAATTATACTTTAAGAAGAGTGGTTTTGTGTGTGAAAGCCTTGGTACTCCCGATATTATTCTAATAGCTCTTTTCTGCAACGTAATGAGAGGTTTTAAATATTTATGACATGTACCGCCCCAAACTTCGTTGGCATAGTCAAGGTAAGGGTAAATAAAGCTGGAGTACAAGGTGCGTAGGGTGTCGCTGTTTAACAGCTTTCTTGCTTTCACCAAAATACCTATTCCCCGAGCAACCTTTCCCATAATATATTGGATATGTTCATTCCATGTTAAATTAGCATCTAGTTGAACTCCTAAGAATTTCAGACTTGATACTTGCATAATTGTCTCTCCTGCAAGCCTAACCTCCGGACAATGATGAAGTTTCTTTTTGGCAGACCTAAATACCATATACTTTGTCTTTTTAATGTTTAAGGTTAATTTATTTAACCGCAGCCAGTACCTTACTTTATCCATCTCGTTATTGAGTGTCCGGATCATTTGATCGATATTTTTACCCGATATGAAAAAATTGGCATCATCAGCAAATAATATACCAAATAATAAGGAGCTGACATTTGTGAGATCATTAATGTAGATCAAAAAGAGAAGCGGCCCTAATACAGAACCTTGTGGAACCCCGTCTGCAATTTTAGAGGTAGACGAGTTAATGTTATTATATTCGACATATTGTTTACGTTCGTAAAGATAGCTTCTGAACCAGTTTAATGATATACCTCTGACTCCAAACTTTTCCAATTTTAAAAGCAGGATGTCATAATTAACAGTATCAAAAGCTTTTGACAAGTCCAGAAATAATCCTATGGTGTAGTCTCCTTCGTCGATAGCAGTAGAAATTTTATCTACAAGGAGCATAAGGGCCAGCGAAGTGGAATGATTTGACCTGAATCCAAATTGGTGTTCATACAGCAAGTTGTATTTATTAATAAAGTTGATAAGCCTATTATACATTAATTTTTCAAATATCTTTGAAAACGTTGAGAGGACTGATACTGGACGATAATTGCTAAATAGTTTATCGTCACCATTTTTAAAAACAGGAATTACCTTTGCGATTTTTAGCTCATCTGGAAAAACTCCCTGGCTGAAGGAGAGATTTATTATGTGTGTCAGCGGGCTCTTAAGCGTATGCAAGGCCGATTTTATTACTTTAGCCGAGATTGACTCCCAGCCCGGGGAGCTATCTTTTAGGGAACCGATAATTGCACAAATTTCAGTTTCAGTCACGGGATCAAGGAAGAATGTTTTAATATTATTTGTCGTTACGAATTTTAGGGGGGATTCATTCTGCGTGGGGATGGCCTTAGACAGCGTTGAACCTATTTTTACAAAAAAATGGTTGAAACCGTTGGCAATCTGAGAGCCATCTGAAGTTAACTTGTCGTTATAGACAAATTGCGTCTGGTTTCGGATAGATTTATTTTTATTGATGACCTCCTTGATTGTTTGCCATGTTTTCGTTAGATTGCCTTGGTTATTTTGTATTAATTGTTGATAGTGTAGTTTCTCGGCCTGTCTAAGCACTAAAAGAAGCTTATTTTTATAGTTTTTATATTGTCGTGTATGCTCATCATTGGGTTGAGTTTTAGTTTTATGATATAACTTATTCTTTATGGCAATTGATGTTTTCAGACCAGATGTGAGCCAGGGTTTTCTATTTTTATACCCGGAGCGGGCCTTTAAAGCTGGGAAGGAGGACTCGTAAATGTTACACACGACATTATGTAGCCTTGTGTACGCCTGTTGCGTATCAGTACACTCTGCTATTCCTGCCCAATCATAATCTGTCATTTTTTCATTAAATAAGGAAATGTTTCGTTGACTGAGGTTGCGCCTCCGTAAAACACTATTCGTGTCAGGTATTTGGATTGTTCTACTTATGTAAAAAATGGGAAAATGGTCAGTAATATCAGTGTACATAATACCTTGTATCGGTTTGTTGCAGATGTTATTAGTAATAATGTTATCAATTAGGGTTGCAGTTGTATTTGTAACCCTAGTCGGCTTGTTTATCACTGGGAAAAGGGAATGACTAAATACAGTATTAACAAATTCAGCCGTTGGTCTATGGGTTTCGTTATTCAGCAGATTTATATTATAATCTCCCGCTAAATAATAGATTTTCTTTTCTCCATCAAGCTTATTTAACAAGTCAGACAACATGTCAGTGAAAACCTGTATACTCTTATTAGGAGGGCGGTAGATGGCCCCAATGAGAATATTTGGTTCCTTGGAATTGCACCCAGTATCAAGCTCCACAAACAACGCTTCTATGTGTTCATTGAATACATCTAGATCACCTCTCAGTGTACAGTTAATATTATCACGGATGTATAGCGACACCCCCCCACCTCGCTTCTCCGCCCTATAATTGCTGATTAGGCGATAACCATCCATACCATACAGGTCGTGATTACTCTCTGTAAACCATGTTTCTGTCAAAGCATATACCGGAAAATTATACGATAATGTTTCGAGATAACACTTAAAATGTGCAAAATTCTTTTGTGCGCTTCTGATGTTCATGTGCATCACGGAAAATGCCGTGTCATTAATATCACCATCTGCTATTAGCTTATTAAATCCGTCTTCTAGATAATAGTCACAGTTTGCATATGGTTGCATAATTTCGTGATAAAAGTTCATATCCGGATCAATATCATCCAACGGGCAGTCGGTGTTGGAATTCAATTCAAAAGGATTAAAAAGCAGTTGTTCCAGTACATCTAATGGTATTGAGCAACTATTCCAACTGCCTTCAGTAATAGCCATCATGAATTCGTTATCGTTCACAATATCATTAAAAGGAAACATCTCTGACGTACATTTCACACAATACCAGGTATCATGGGACGTTATGCTGTTTGGGCGACTTTTGGTAATGCCACTTAAACAATTAGCGTGAAACGTTTTCGTACAGATGACACATTCAACTTGATACGCATGCTTCAAGATCTTTTTCTTGCATACAGGACACTGTGGCTTATATAACATTATCTGCCATAATGACTCTTCCCCTCGAAAAACTCACAACAATAGCCCCAACGTATATTACAGAAACAAAAGCAGGACCAGAAACAACGGACTTCACGAACTAACATAAATCAATCAATTACCCGATTGAGCTGAGCTGGTGGTCTATCAGCTCGCTTACAGCAACAACTGTATTGTGTTAACCATAAGCACACGTGACACTCAATGCCCCTTCCAATCGTAGAGTAGGTCAAACTAAACTCACTAAGAACTGCGGTCCTATGTCTAGTTTGTAAGTGAACAGGTACAACTCGATATAACAGGTCATGACGTGTCAATGCCCATTTCCGTCATTGCAGTAAACGTTTTAGTTTGCATAAATAAACAAAGACATGCATCAACTCATTTACTCTAGTACTGGCCTGCATACCCAATAAGTTCACTTGGATCTAAGCTGTTTTCTGTTGCAATTTACAAGACCGAGATTAAACTCCGACTCAATAACACCATTGGTGACACCATTCACAGTTAGGGGGTCAAGGTGTTGAAGGGCCAAGACAGGGAGACCTGGTAGGTTAGGTCCATGACATCCACTCTCACGTCTTAAAAGATTACGTGCGCAGGACATACTGCAGCCGGGGACTTCATGGCCTTGTATCGTCACGTATCATAGTCAGGCTGAGCATTACCGGAGCAGTTAACAGAGGGGGTCGATACACAACAGAATTGTTAAAACTAATAGACAGACACAAATTCATGGTCCCAGTGAAGGAGTTGGTTTTCCATCAAAATAACACATAGCTACATTCCACATGCCCAGTGTGAGCAGATTAAAATTAGCTGCACTCGCTACGCCACCCCTCATGATTGCAACGACTAATCAGGGAAGGCCCTGTCACTATGAGCAGTTACTGAACGCTGCTGTTAACAGGCACTGCGGCCTAATAGACAATCATACGTTTAGAAATAACATATCCATATTATACACATCTTCTCGGCGTTTATATCACATGCAGCAAGACAATTTAATAATAAAAAACGATTCGTTTACCTTATAATACGTCGTATAGGATACCAGTTAATCAGTGGGAAATAATCATTGAATTTACCTTATTGATCTAATATACTGTGGTATTATACTGTGGGGCGGACCTTATTCTGATGACAGGCGGTAGACCTCGACCGCGTTATCCACAGCATTCTCGATCAGCTGATATTTTAGTGAGCCAAGATGTCTGTCTGCCGTGAACCGGGTAACGAAGACCGCGATGTTGTGGAGATTTTTTCTCTGGAGTAGGTATTTGATGTACCTGCCTGCCCCATGGTCCCCATCGTCCTGGTAACCATCGCAATGGTTCACGTCCTTCTGTGGCTTCAGGCGGTACGCCGCTACATTGTGGGCCGCTCCCGCCTTATCTGGATTTGTCATGAGCTTGCGGTAGGCGGTCTGCACATCGTTCAAGGTGTTTACCTGGGCAACTGTGGCTGTTGCACTGGATCCCTTCATATACGTGATATCTCCGTGAATAAGTCTGGGCGGGGCCTTCTCAAGGCGTTCACGCTCTCCTGGCTGAATAGTGAGTATTTCATTTACTTTGACGGCTGGTAGGGGATCGATCTGTTTTTCATTGTTCACGTACAGTCCATCATTAGTGACCCGCGTTGTGATGGCAACATCCGGGCCCACTCGCTGTCTGATGGCGTGAACACGTTCTCCATATCCCTTTCGCCTTTCAAGTAACTCTTGTGGAAAGTGGGGGGTGATTTTAATGCAGTCCCTGCCTTTCGGGAGTTTCTTGTGGCCAAATTCAAGCACAGACATTACGTCACTGTAGTTAAGCAGTCTCACAATAATCGGTCTTGGTTTTGCTGCACCTGATATTCTTCTCGAGCCAAGTCGATGACAGCTCTGGATAAGGGGGGGAGGGCCATGGTAAGCGTGGCTAGTCAGAATGTCCAGGAATTTACGGCCACAATTTTCGGGGTGGTGAGGGGGACCTGTGGTATCCTCTGGTAACTGGTGTATTAACAGGTTATTCCTCATGGAATACTCACGTAAGTTCATGCACTCTGCTTTGACATCACGCAGCATGGCGTCATGCTTAGCAACGATGCTTTTTATGAATGAAAGTTCCCTTTTTAAGTCCGAGTTTTCCTTGAGCAGTATTCCAGACGTATCCATAATTTTCATCCGCATTTTGTTCCATGTAGGTTAGTCTCTCCGTGACCCCCTCATTGCCATGCATGTCGCATGTTAGCACGTCCTGCTGGGCCGACAGTATATCCACCTTGGTGTGGAGAGACTCACAACAGCCTCCATCCACGTCAACACCGGTCTCAGTTGGTGGTGGCGGCAACCGCAATTTCTCCCCATCATCGCTCATGTTGATCTGAGAGAGGCTTCGACAAAGTGTAAAAGTCTTTTTTTGTGGTTTGTCGTTACTGCTGGTTCGATTTCTTTTCCTCCCCATAGGCCGGCTGTGTCTACCTTATTCAGGGCAGAAAATGGTGTTGCTGGTTGCTGGTTAACGTTTTAAAAAGTTGATTGTTTTGAGACCACCGCTGGCACACGTTTTACTCTGCCGCCATCTCAGTAAATAATCGATGATTGATCGCTCATTTACAGCGATTACCCGTGCGTACAAAGCCTGTTGGCCACGCCCCTCTGTCTATCTTTAAACAGATGACAAAGCCACGCCGATGTATGACGTCAGTCGTGATGCTATTTTTACACCTCGCCAAAGCATGTTCAGACACGTCCCAAGTGGGTGGATGACGAGGAGGTGGAGAGGGACTTTGTGAATATAATGTACGGGCGGTCTCCATCTTTTCACCACAACGACATGACTTCCCACAAGACAACAGCGGGCTTCGCTCCCTCCAATCGGCTACCACTCATCCCGCTGGCCAAGAAAAGAAAATGGGAGAATACGCAGTGTACTTCCGAGCAAACTCACGATATACGCTGTCAAGAGTGCATCGGAGAGAATGTCTATTTAACTGTTCAGTATTTCAAAGACGTTTTACGCTTTGATATTAGAAAGTGGGTATGTCAAGAAAACGGCCGTGATTACCCTACAAAAGTGGGTGTCAATCTCATCACAACCCGCTGGAAGATGTTGCAGACATTGACAAACACCATAGATCGAGAATTACAACAGACCACCAATCCACGGAAATATCATCTCGGAGGTTTGGTGATGGCCGAGGTCCTGCCCCGTGGCCAGTTTCTAGATATTCGAAAATACTGGTTGCCGGATACACAAGATACGCCCGTGCCGACCCGAAAAGGAATTACTCTCGATTTAAAGCAGTGGAATTTACTTAAGTTCCATCTCAACACGATCCATGATAAGTGTGTTCCGGAACTCACCGAGATGGTTGATTGTATGTCATCTCACCAAAATCAGGAGGGGTACTTTGACTGTGTTGAATGTTACCCGAAAGGTTTGGATAAGATATATCAATCCTAAATGTTTATGTATTCACTAAGTTACATTTGATGTATTTATGGATGACCAATCCTGAATTATGGTGAAAGTTACACTGGTGTAGATGAATATATATATATATATATATATAATTGGTGATTAGTATACGTACGTGTGACATTTAAAGTTTAGTGTCATCGGGGAAAATTGAGATGTTTGACTCACTAGGAAAACCAATTCGTGCCTATGTGAACCTTAAACACTTGGAATATTTTATTAAACAACCCATGAGAGCGGTGTAGCAGTCACTTGGCACAGATGTATGCGGAGAATACTGTCTATTTTACTTATATTTCAAATGTCGAAATTACTCCATGTCACGAATATATCGAGAGTATTGGTCTCCAAACACCATGTGCAATGACAACTATATTCATAATTTCCAATCTGTTCACTTTCCGCGTATCACTCGCCGGCAGTCCCCGCGTTTTATGCAAACCGCGTGCAAGGCCTCTTTACCCATTGTCTAAATTGTCATGTATAATAATATGATATGAAGGTGTATATTTTTGTGATACTCAGTTTTTGACCACGATAGATGTTGTAGCGGGTAATGGTATTCATGTAGTGATTTAGGAATAAAAAAATTGCAAAATGGATGATTGTATTTGCGTTAATATGGTTTACTCGAAACATATCCTATGGTTTTTACAAACAAACGAACATATTACACAGCTTATAGGATCTCACATGGCCTGTTCAACGCAAACATTGATTATATACACGTGTCATTGACGATTAATCGTACTGTAACGCGAGAATATACAGTTTACATGGCGATATCTATAGCGATTAAATGATTTACTGTTTCATCAAAGCACAA
Source organism: Arenicola marina (assembly GCA_964019135.1). Lineage (NCBI taxonomy): Eukaryota > Metazoa > Annelida > Polychaeta > Arenicolidae > Arenicola > Arenicola marina. Next base: position 15,905 of record CAXHSH010000284.1, read on the forward strand.
TGACTTGTTCATCTATTACCTATTCATAATAGTACTTGATCGCAGATTGAAGACTTCAACCAACTTCATTCACTCGTACTATAGCACGAGAAAATAGACAAACAATGATTAATAACCTTGTTGAATATACCTATTTACATACTAATTTATACTATTTATACCCCGTACTATAACGCGGAAACAAAGACTTCAAGCAATTATGAATAACCTTGTTGACAGCTTAATTAGCTATTTACATCGTAATTTATGCTAATTATACCCCGTGCTATAGCACGGAAACAAAGACTTTTGACAAAAATTAATGACCTCATTAACTCGTGACCGGCATTTTCAAATCGATATTTCAAAATTTTCGGTCGCGCTAGACCACAGGTGGGGGGGGGCGGGGTGAGGGGGTCATGGGGGTAGCTAATCCCTCAGCTCTCACTACTCCGATGGATGAAACTCATACAACAAGAGACGCCACAACCCGAGGGAGAAATCTCTCCTCGACATGATATCACTGTTGTTCGTGCCGCTTCGCCTATTCCCACTGAGGATAAAGTGACACATAAGCTGAATGAAGCAGTTATTGTCAGTGCGTTACCGAAAAATTGTCAACATAAAATGAAGTCGTTGTTGGATTTGATAGAATCTGACATAAAATGGAATGAACGAGGGGAAGTCTTCATTCGAGAATCGTTCATCCCCGGAAGCCACATCGTCGATCTTTTGAAAGACGTCTGCCGCCAATCTACACGGTTTACCCCGAGAGGAGCGAATGAATTTTACCAGTTTCTGCGGGAAAGAAATGTCCCCTTAAGTTTCATCACCAACACACAACGACTTCAGGGATTGAGAGCTGAGGAGCATCCCCCTTCGCAGTAGATTACATTATAAACGATGGAAGATGTTTTGTCTCGCATAAACTTTGATCCTAACCACCCCGCCGCCTTCAGCGGTCCATCGCGATTGTACAATACATTGAGAGCGGAAGGTGTACAAGTGACGCGTTCACAAATCCGACAATTTCTACGAAGTCAACAAGTGTACACTCTCCACCGTCCCATCAGGAAATCATCACATGAACGTCAAGTGGTGGTGGGTGGCTTAGGCTACCAATGGGATGCGGATTTGGCGGATATGGTAAAATACAAGGACAGTAACGACAAGTACATCTATATTCTAGTAGCCATCGACATCTTGTCCAGATACGCATATACACGAGCTCTCCCATCAAAGAAAGGAACAGATGTAGCGGCAGCTTTTGAAGATATTTTTCAACACCCGCAAGCCCCCTCCCATCTTCGCACGGATAAAGGACAAGAATTCAAAGCCAAGACGGTGCAGCGTGTGTTGAGAAAGCACGAGTGTAAACATTTTGTTTGCCATTCCGTTACCAAAGCCAATTACACTGGCCGTTTTATTAAAACGTTGAAAGGACATATTACTCGTTATTTCTTTCACAAACAATCGCACCGATGGATCGATGTACTGCAACCCATGACGGAGAGTTACAACAGTTCCTTTCACCGATCCATACAAAAGTCACCACGAGAGGTCAATACGGATAATGAAGTAGAGGTGTGGCAGAGAGTTTATCATCCCGCTATCCCTCGTCCACTTCGTTCATCGGTATTCATATTCCCCATTGGCAGTCACGTACGCGTATCTTACATCAGAGGGATATTTTCTAGAGAATACGATGAAAAATGGTCGGGAGAAGTGTTTAAAGTTCACAGTCGTCAAATGCGAGAAGGAATTCCTTCGTATGAGATTGAAGATCTTACCGGTGAACGCATCGTAGGTTCTTTTCGACAAAGTGAACTGCAACGAGTCAAGTATGACCCCGAGGGATTATTTCACGTGGAAAAGATCTTAAAAAGAAGACGACGCGGTCGCCGTCAAGAAGTATTGGTTCGCTTCCGTGGTTGGCCGTCAAAATTTGATACGTGGATGGACGCACGACAAGTCGAAAAAGTATAAGCCCAGTAGCAGCATATATAAATAGTTGTGAAAGCATGACAACTACAATAGTCGTCACTGAGCGATACACACACGTCGCACCCAAAATGTATTTTACCACTTACATCCTGTTGTGTGTGTTTTGCGGGAGAGGATTGTGCGGTTGTCATACCTCCATGTTTATGAACACCATATCTTGCATGGGACTTGAGATAGAACAGTTTCCCGATGTCACCGAATCCGTTCGACTACAAACCAGTCACATCGACATCTTGAATACATCCCTTACCACGTTGCCAACTCTGTCGCGAGAGGCGTGGCCCAACTTGTGGACTATGGAAGTGCGAGATAACAGGCGGCTTGCGTGTGAAAAAGTTTTGTCATTTCAAAACTACACGCAAGACTGGTTGCTTTTGGTGACAGACTGCGACGATGCAAATGTAAATTATCCATGTCTACAAAGTCTGCCTTCTTACGACAACCGCTGGACTGGACTTGTTATAATATTATTTGCCTTGACAATCGTAGCCACGATTGTCTACTTGCGTTATCATTCAGCTACACGTCATCAGAGAAGAACATCAAGTCGTCCTATAAATACGAGAACAGTCGTGCGGACTGTTTCAGTTGATGATGCAGAGGCAACCTTTTCACATTCATCTCACTAGCGCCGATTCCAAAGAGTATTATCCAGGAAATACTAAGAGCGACTTCACCGTTCGTTTCAAGAATCCCATTCCCCTACCCGGACATTGGGTGTGCACACTATTGGATGCCACGACACCTAAGGGGTGGCGAAAAGAATCATTGATTTGTGCGAACGTGTGCGACGTCTCCTTTACTCCCCACGGAAACCTTTCCATTTTAAGACGGGGATTCGACCGTGCCATTTTAAATTTGCAATATATTCCTGTAGTGAAACAGGAATTAACTGACTTGAGAATATTTCTACTTTCCAACTCGGGTGTTGCATTTAAACAATCTCCCACCGACGACTGGTCGTGCGTTTTATATTTCGTACCCACTCCCGGTCCCTGATCATCATGAGATATATCCCATTTACCCTCGACGTGGAAAAGTTGAAACGATATTACATGGCGCAGGCCAAAGGAGATGAAACTCACCAAAGAGGTTCGGGTGGAGCGAGAGGCAACGTTACTTTTGTCTCCCCCGTGGCGCAAACTGCGTCTCGCGCCAGATCTCGTCTTCGACGGATGAATGAGACTATAAAAGCATCGTCTTCCGCCAAGAACCGTAGACGAAGAAAAAAGACTGCCAGTGCGAGTACTGCCCAAAGAAAGAGAAAGTTGAACGCAAGCAGAAAGAAGAAGAAAAAGGCTGTTGCAGCAAAAAAGAAGAAGAGACCCGTCAAGAAAACTTCACGTCGAAAGAGTCACTCCACACCTATTAGAGATATATTTACGATATGAGCGGTGAAGAAATGGAAACAAGCGGAGAGAGTTTTACATCTTGTCTTGATGTCTTTCGTCTACCCCCTACAGAATCGCTTGTGGAAAAGAAAAAATACATAGAATATCGTCCTCTCACTCAAGTAACGGAGGGAGCTCCCATTGAATTCGTCATAGCGGCGAGCCAGGGTCAATACATAGATCTGAAGAACTCCTTTCTTTCCTTGAAAGCGAGAATTGTGGATAAAAACGGTCAAGCTTTGGCCGTGGATAAGCTGGCGTCTCCCATCAACTTGATCTTCCAAAGTCTGTTTCAACAAGTGGATGTCAGCTTACAAGGAAACAAAATCACACAGACGGGAGTAAATTTTGCACACGAAGCATATTTGGATACTTTGATTCACGCTAATGCTGACCAAGCGAATGGCAAGTTGCAATCCGAAGGCTTCTTTCTCGATACTTCCGCGTTTATGGATGAAGCCAGTCCTTTATCCACCAACGGAGGATTAACACAGCGCTACGCTCTGTTCCAACAAGGGAGGTGGGTGGAACTCCTCGGACAACTAAGAGTCGACTTTTTCCAACAAGAAAAATATTTGTTGGATAACGTGGATATGGGACTACGATTGTGGCTTAACAAACCTGATTTCTATCTCATGACTCCCGAGACGGATGAAGGTTACCGACTGCAACTCACAGACGTCATTTTCTTCATATGCAAGGTCAATGTAGTCCCTCAAATTATTGAAGCGCATGCAGATGTATTGCAGACAATCACTGCCAAGTATCCCTATTGAAAAGGGATTCTAAAAGATATTCTCTATTACGAGGAGAAAATTCATTCGCCTTCGAAGACATCTTTCAAGGAAGAGTACCTCAAAAAATTACCATTGCCTTGGTGAAATCGGTTGCCTACAACGGTGATTACCAACAGAATCCCTTCAACTGTATCCATCAACAATTGGAGCAACTGACTGTGACTGTCAACGATGACCCAACACCCTTTCGTACGTTAAACACTAACTTCGCACAAAAGCAATATCTCCAGGGATACCGCACTCTATATATGTCAGATGACACATCCCCTGCACTCATTCCGAGAAGAGACTACCCGGCGGGATACAGTATTTTCCATCTTCCCCTTCAAGCTGTTTACGACCCACAGAACTTCCCCCGACAGCAAGTGAGATCACTGAAAATTCAAGGCCACTTTGAGTCGGCGCTCCCTGAAAACACCGATGTGCTGATCATTGGAGAATTTCCTCGAGTGCTTCACGTGGATGCCAGTCGAAACGTATTTCTACACTCATGAATACGTCTCAATTACAAACAGCCCTAGAAAGGGATTCGTGTTGGAGATGGAGACAATTCGCCGTCTTGGCCGCCGATCAGTTTCACGTTCACCTTCCACCTGGTGGTTATATCGTGAATACAGATAGATCCAATCAACCAGGAAGACACTGGTTGGCTTTCTATAAAATGTCATCGGGGAAAATTGAGATGTTTGACTCACTAGGAAAACCAATTCGTGCCTATGTGAACCTTAAACACTTGGAATATTTTATTCAACAACCCATGAGAGCGGTGTAGCAGTCACTTGGCACAGATGTATGCGGAGAATACTGAGGCTCCCTTATGTGCTTTACGGCGACCATTAGTTATGGTGTTGGCTGGTTTCTTTGCCACCGTTATATGTCCACAAAATGTGTTTGTCGCGATATTTATGTAACGGGTTCAGGCAATAACAAAATGACCAGGCAACTGTATAGTTAGCAACGGTTGTGGCGAGTTTATTGATGACTGTAAAGCAAGAATAATTCAATTCACAATTCAAGACATTATACTGACCATGTGGAACCCTCATACCACGCCGCCGCCAACACGCCCCACTGCTGCAAACCACGGCCTATCCCGGCCCTTTCGGGTGCTTCACCGCTGGACACCACGATCCACCCCGGCCCGTTCCACCGCTGGACCCCACAACCTCAACGATGGTCGCCACTACATCCCAAGACATGCCCTACCGCAGCATAATACGACCTATCTCGGCCTAACCCGCCGCTGAACAGTCCACCTACCGCGGCCTCCGTTAAGTCATAATGCCCCCGTTGTTCGTGTCTCTTTATTCGCTAGTCTGAAACTAATAAAGGAATTACCCCGCACCCGTCCCACCCCATCGTTGGACACCACACCTTCCTTCGATACCGCCGAACCGCTTAACACCTCGACCTACCTTGTCCTGCCCCACCGATGGACACCACAACCTGAGCCGACCTCCGTTATGTCCGTTACTTCATATCGCTGTATTCGCTAGTCTCAAAAAAATGCAGGAATTACCCAGTTCAGACACCCCCCCCCCCCCCCCCCCAGCTCTGGACACAACAACCTACCCGGCCACCCGTTGGACAACAGGACCGGGTCTCGGCCCGGCCCACCGCCGGACACCACGAGCTACCCCGGCCGGCCCTACCGATTGACATGACGACCTGCCCCGACCTGTACACCCTGACCTACCCCGGTCTCTCAATCGCCCACCGCTGCACACCACGACCTACCCCGGCCCCTGGGCCGCCCCACCGCTAGACACCACGACCTACCCCGATCCGCCCCACCACTGGACACCACGATCAACACCGACCCGCCCCACCGCTGGACACCAAGACCTGCCTCGGTAAGCGGCCCGTCCCTTCGCAGGACCCCACAACTTACCCCGAACCGCCTCGCCACGGGACACCACGATCAACCCCGATCCGCGCCACCGATGGACACCATGGCCTGCCTCGACGTGCCCCACCGATGGACACCACGACCTGAGCCGACCTCTGTCGCTGTATGCGCTAGTCTCAAATAAATGCAGGAATTATCCAGCCCGGACCCCCCCCCCCCCCCAACTCTCGACTTAAATTATTTAACGATTGTGGCATCTTGAAATATATGGAGATTTTCATCAAGAATCTGTAATGTAAACATACAGAATCAAAAATAATTCAGTGTATAACCTTCATGATTCACTACTTTTTTGTTCATACATTGCATTAACATGATGATAATAAATCTACAAATATAATATATAATTATGTAAGTTTCTATTTGGGTCTTTGCATTGGATTTGCTGCAATCATATCAGTTTAATTGGGTTGACAACATATGATACAAAATAAAATGTAGCAAATACAAAAACTAAGTGAAGCTACAGTACATGAGATAATTCATACTTCATCAAATTCATAACATTTCCTTTTAAGGTTGTCCAATTAATTGTGATTAAATTACACACTTTTGTCCTGATATCCATACATGAAACATATAATGAAGAAACAAGAGAACAACAAACCAGTAAAAATATTGATAACACTTAACCCATAAGGAATTCAGCAATATTATGAAATATATTATTATATATATTATAATATATAGAGACCTTTTTTATTTAACCAGCATAAATATAAAAAATCCCAATAAAGGGGTCATCAATATATATTTTACATTTTGTTAGGTCAGTTTCATCTCTTAATTCTCCTGAATTCAATTACAGTAATGACAATGGCACATTCCTTGGTTAATGAATCCTGTGTACCATAATAAATAGAACATATAAGCTTTTTCAAACCTCTCAATTGCTACCGGTATATTGTATTAGATTGTGTTACATCAATTGAAATAAAGACAAGATAACTTGATGACTTTTAAAGTAAAATAGGGCATCCTCTAGTTTAATAGGACATAATAATCATCAACTGTGTGCTACATTAAGTCAGCCTTGGGTGACAAATATTGTTCATGACATTTGCAATTTGAGCCGGTTTTATTTAAATAGTGCTTCTGTTTCGGGTTGTAATGCAGTCGGTAGACTTTGTTTCTGTAGACATAACCTCCCTCCCAGCCGCCCCCTCCGTCACTTCCATAACCTCCCTCCCCGCCTCCCATTCCGCCCCCTCCGTCACCTGCATAACCTACCTCTACGCCGCCCCCTCCGTCACTTCCGTCACCTCCATACCCTCCCTCCCCGCCGCTCCCTCCGCCCCTTCCGTTATCTCCCTCCCTGCCGCCCCTTCCGTCGCCTTCATAACCTCCCTCCCCGCCGCCCCCTCCGCCCCCACCATCACCTGCATAACCTCCCTCCCCGCCGCCCCCTCTGTCACCTCCATAACCTCCCTCCCCGCCTCCCCTTCCGCCCCCCCCGCCCCCTCCGTCACCTCCATAACCTCCCTCCCCGCCGCCCCCTCCGTCACCTCCATAACCTCCCTCCCCGCCTCTTCTTCCGCCCCCACCGTCACCTGCATAACCTACCTCCCCACCGCCCCCTCCGTCACCTCCGTCACCTCCATAACCTCCCTCCCCGCCGCTGCTTGCGCCCCGTCCGTCACCTCCATAACCTCCCTCTCCGCCTCCCCTTCCGCTTACTCCGTCACCTCCATAACCTACCTCGCCGCCGTCCCCTCCGCCCCATCCGTCACCTGCATTACCTCCCTCCCCGCCGCCCCCTCCGTCACTTCCATTACCTCTCTCCCCGCCGCCCCCTCCGTCACCTCCATAAAATCCCTCCCGACCGCCCAATCGTCCCCCTCCACCCGCTCCGTCACCTCGGTCACCTCCCTCCCCTCCGCCTCCTGCCCCCCCCCCCCTTCGTCACCTCCATAACCTCCCTCCCCACCGCCCCCGCCATCACCTACATAACCTCCCTCCCCGCCGCCTAGTCCGCCCCCTCCGTCCCCTCCATAACCTCCCTCCCCGCCGCTCCCGCCGCCCAATCCGTTACCTCCCTCCCCACTGCCTCCTCCGTCACCTCCATAACCTTCCTCCCCGCCACCCCGTCCGCCCCCTCCATCACCTCCAGAACCTCTCTCCCCACCGCCCCCTCCGTCACTTCCATAAGCTCCCTCCCGACCGCTCGCTCCGCCCCCTCCGTCACCTGCATAACCTCCCTCAACGCCGCCCACTCCGCCCCCTCCGTCACCTCCATAACCTCCCTCCCCGCTGCCCCCTCTGTCATCTCCATAACATAACTCCGGTCCGCCCCCTCCGTCACCTCCGACACCTCCCTCCCCGCCGCCCCCTCCGTCACCTCCGACACCTCCGTCCCCTTCGTCACCTCCATAACCTCCCTCATCCGCCTCCCCTTCCGCCCCCCCTTCCGCCCCCTCCGTCACCTCCATAACCTCCCTCCCCGACGCTCCTTCCGCCCCCTCCGTTACCTCCCTCCCTGCCGCCCCCTCCGTCGCCTCCATAACTTCCCTCCCCGCCACCCTCCCCATCACCGCCATAACCTCCCTCCCCGCCGCCGCCTCCGCCCCCTCCGTCACCTCCGTCACTTCCCTCCCCACCGCCCCCTCCGCCGCTCCCTCCGCTCCCTCCGTCACCCCCATAACCTCCCTCCCAGCCGCCCTTTCCGTCACCTCCCTCCCCGCCGACCTCTCCGTCACCTCCATAACCTCCCTCCCCGCCACCACCTCCGTCACCTCCATAAAATCCCTCCCCGCGCCCCCTCCACCCCCTACGTCATCTCGGTCACCTCCCTCCCCGCCGCCCCCACGCCCCCCTTCGTCACCTCCATAACCTCCCTCCCGGCCGCCGCCTCCATCACCTCCATCACCTCCCTGCCCGCCGCCCCTTCCGCCCTCTCCGTCGCCTCCATAACCTCCCTCCCCGCCGCCCCGTCCGTCACCTCCATAACCTCCCTCCCCGCCTCCCCTTCCGCCCTCACCGTCACCTGCATAACCTACCTCCCCGCCGTCCCCTCCGTCACCTCCATAACCTCCCTCCCCGCCGCTGCTTGCGCCCCGTCCGTCACCTCCATAACCTCCCTCACCGCCTCCCCTTCCGCTTACTCCGTCACCTCCATAACCTACCTCGCCGCCGTCCCCTCCATCACCTCCATAACCTCCCTACCGGCCGCCCCTTCCGCCTCCTTCGTCACCTCCATAACCTACTTCCCCGCCGCCCAGTCCGCCCCCTCCGTCACCTCCATAACCTCCCTCCCCGCTGCCCCCTCTGTCATCTCCATAACCTACCTCCAGTCCGCCCCCTCAGTCACCTCCACAACCTCCCTCCCCGCTGCCCCCTCTGTCATCTACATAACCTACCTCCAGTCCGCCCCCTCCGTCACCTCCATAACCTCCCTCCCCGCTGCCCCCGTCGCCTCCGTAACCTCCTTCCTCGCGCATCCTCCACCCCCTCCGTCACCTCGGTCACCTCCCTCCCCTCCGCCTCCTTATCCCCCCCCCCTTCGTCACCTCCATAACCTCCCTCCCCACCGCCCCCGCCATCACCTACATAACCTCCCTCCCCGCCGCTCCCGCCGCCCAATCCGTTACCTCCCTCCCCACTGCCCCGTCCGTCACCTCCATAACCTTCCTCCCCGCCACCCCGTCCGCCCCCTCCATCACCTCCATAACCTCTCTCCCCACCGCCCCCTCCGTCAGTTCCATAAGCTCCCACCCCACCGCTCGCTCCGCCCCCTCCGTCACCTGCATAACCTCCCTCAACGTCGCCCACTCCGCCCCCTCCGTCACCTCCATAACCTGCCTCTCCGCTGCCCCCTCTGTCATCGCCATAACATACCTCCAGTCCGCCCCCTCCGTCACCTCTATAACCTCCCTCCCCGCCGCCCCCTCCGTAACCTCCGACACCTCCGTCCCCTCCGTCACCTCCATAACCTCCCTCATCCGCCTCCCCTTCCGCCCCCCCTTCCGCCCCCTCCGTCACCTCCATAACCTCCCTCCGGCTGCTCCCTCTGTCATCTCCATAACATACCTCTAGTCCGCCCCCTCGTCACCTCCATAACCTCTCCCCTTCCGCCCTCACCGTCACCTGCATAACCTACCTCCCCGCCGTCCCCTCCGTCACCTCCGTCACCTCCATAACCTCCCTCCCCGCCGCTGCTTGCGCCCCGTCCGTCACCTCCATAACCTCCCTCTCCGCCTCCCCTTCCGCTTACTCCGTCACCTCCATAACCTACCTCGCCGCCGTCCCCTCCGCCCCCTCCGTCACCTGCATTACCTCCCTCCCCGCCGCCCCTCCGTCACTTCCATTACCTCTCTCCCCGCCGCCCCCTCCGTCACCTCCATAAAATCCCTCCCGGCCGCCCCATCGTCCACCTCCACCCGCTCCGTCACCTCGGTCATCTCCCTCCCCTCCGCCTCCTCCCCCCCCCCTTCGACACCTCCATAACCTCCCTCCCCACGGCCCCCTCCATCACCTCCATAACCTTCCTCCCCGCCGCCCAGTCCGCCCCCTCCGTCACCTCCATAACCTCCCTCCCTGCCGCTCCCGCCGCCCAATCCGTTACATCCCTCACCACCGTCCCGTCCGTCACCTCCATAACCTTCCTCCCAGCAACCCCGTCCGCAGCCTCCATCACCTCCATAACCTCTCTCCCCACCGCCCCCTCCGTCAGTTCTATAAGCTCCCTCCCCACCGCTCGCTCCGCCCCCTCCGTCACCTGCATAACCTCCCTCAACGCCGCCCACTCCGCCCCCTCCGTCACCTCCATAACCTCCCTCCCCGCTGCCCCCTCTGTCATCTCCATAACATACCTCCCCGCCGCCCCCTCCGCCCCCTCCGTCACCTCCGTCACCTCCCTCCCCACCGCCCCCTCCGCCGCTCCCTCTGTCCCCTCCGTCACCTCCATAACTTCCCTCACCCGCCTCCCCTTCCGCTTCCCCTTCCGTCCCCTCCGTCACCTCCATTACCTACCTCCCCGCCGCCCGCTCTGTCACCTCCGTCACCTCCATAATCTCCCTCCCCGACGCTCCTTCCGCCCCCTCCGTTACCTCCCTCCCTGCCGCCCCCTCCGTCGCCTCTATAACCTCCCTCCCCGCCACCCCCTCCATCACCTCCATAACCTCCCTCCCCGCCGCCCCCTCCGCCCCCTTCGTCACCTGCGTCACCTCCGTCCCCTCCGCCCCGTCCGTTGCTCCCTCCGATCCCTCCGTCACCTCCATAACCTCCCTCCCCGCCGCCCTCTCCGTCACCTCCATAACTTCCCTCCACGCCGTCACCTCCATAACCTCCCTCCCCGCCGCCCTCTCCGTCACCTCCATAACTTCCCTCCCCGCCGCCCACTCCGCCCCCTCCCTCACCTCCATAACCTCCCTCCCCGCTGCTCCCTCTGTCATCTCCATCACATACCTCCAGTCCGCCCCCTCCGTCACCTCTATAACCTCCGTCCCCTCATTCACCTCCATAACCTCCCTCATCCGCCTCCCCTTCCGCCCCCCCTTCCGCCCCTCCGTCACCTCCATAACCTCCCTCCCGGCTGCCCCCTCTGTCATCTCCATAAAATACCTCCAGTCCGCTGCCTCGTCACCTCCATAACCTCTCCCCTCCCGCCCTCACCGTCACCTGCATAACCTACCTCCCCGCCGTCCCCTCCGTCACCTCCATAACCTCCCTCCCCGCCGCTGCTTGCGCCCCGTCCGTCACCTCCATAACCTCCCTCTCCGCCTCCCCTTCCGCTTACTCCGTCACCTCCATAACCTACCTCCCCGCCGCCCCCTCCGTCACCTCCGCCACCTTCATAACCTCCCTCCTGGACGCTCCTTCCGCCCCCTCCGTTACCTCCCTCCCTGCCGCCCCCTCCGTCGCCTCCATAACCTCCCTCCCCGCCACCCTCTCCATCACCTCCATAACCTCCCTCCCCGCTACCACCTCCTTCACCTCCATAAAATCCTTCCCCGCTGCCCCCTCCGTCGCCTCCATAACCTCCCTCCCCGCGCCCCCTCCACCCTCTCCGTCATCTCGGTCACCTCCCTCCCCGCCGCCCCCACGCTCCCCTTCGTCACCTCCATAACCTCCCTCCCCGCCGCTCCCTCCGTCACCTCCATAACCTCCCTCCCCGCCTGCCCTTCCGCCCTCACCGTCACCTGCATAACCTACCTCCCCGCCGTCCCTTCCGTCTCCTCCGTCACCTCCATAACCTCCCTCTCCGCCTCCCCTTCCGCTTACTCCGTCACCTCCATAACCTACCTCGCCGCCGTCCCCTCCGCCCCCTCCGTCACCTGCATAACCTCCCTCCCCGCCGCCCCTCCGTCACTTCCATTACCTCTCTCCCCGCCGCCCCCTCCGTCACCTCCATAAAATCCCTCCCGGCCGCCCCATCGTCCACCTCCACCCGCTCCGTCACCTCGGTCATCTCCCTCCCCTCCGCCTCCTCCCCCCCCCCCTTCGTCACCTCCATAACCTCCCTCCCACGGCCCCCTCCATCACCTCCATAACCTCACTCCCTGCCGCCCAGTCCGCCCCCTCCGTCACCTACATAACCTCCCTCCCCGCCGATCCCGCCGCCCAATCCGTTACCGCCCACACCACCGTCCCGTCCGTCACCTCCATAACCTTCCTCCCAGCAACCCCGTCCGCAGCCTCCATCACCTCCATAACCTCTCTCCCCACCGCTCCCTCCGTCACTTCCATAAGCTCCCTCCCCACCGCTCGCTCCGCCCCCTCCGTCACCTGCATAACCTCCCTCCCCGCCGCCCACTCCGCGCCCTCCGCCACCTCCATAACCTCCCTCCCCGCTGCCCCCTCTGTCATCTCCATAACATACCTCCAGTCCGCCCCCTCCGTCACCTCCGACACCTCCGTCCACTCCGTCACCTCCATAACCTTCCTCACCCGCCTCCTCTTCCGCCCCCCCTCCCCCCCTCCGTGACCTCCATAACCTCCCTCCCCGCCGCCCCCTGCGTCACCTCCGACACCTCTGTCCCCTCCTTCACCTCCATAACTTCCCTCACCCGCCTCCCCTTCCGCCTCCCCTTCCGTCCCCTCTGTCACCTCCATAACCTACCTCCCCGCCGCCCCCTCCGTCACCTCCGTCACCTCCATAACCTCCCTCCCCGACGCTCCTTCCGCTCCCTCCGTTACCTCCCTCCCTGCCGCCCCCTCCGTCGCCTCTATAACCTCCCTCCCCGCCACCCCTCCATCACCCCAATAACCTCCCTCCCCGCCGCCCCCTCCGCCCCCTTCGTCACCTCCGTCACCTCCCGCCCCACCGCCCCCTCCGCCGCTCCCTCGGATCCCTCCGTCACCTCCATAACCTCCCTCCCCGCCGCCCTCTCCGTCACCTCCATGACTTCCCTCCCCGCCGTCACCTCCATGATCTTCCTCCCCGCCGCCCTCTCCGTCACCTCCATAACCTCCCTCCCCGCCGCCCACTCCGCCCCCTCCGTCACCTCCATAACCTCCCTCCCCGCTGCCCCCTCCGTCGCCTCCATAACCTCCCTCCCCGCCGCCCCCTCCATCACCTCCATAACCTCCCTACCGGCCGCCCCTTCCGCCCCCTCCGTCACCTTCATAACCTACCTCCCCGCCGCCCAGTCCGCCCCCTCCGTCACCTCCATAACCTCCCTCCCGCTGCCCCCTCTGTCATCTCCAAAACCTACCTCCAGTCCGCCCCCTCCGTCACCTCCATAACCTCCCTCCCGCTGCCCCCTCTGTCATCTACATAACCTACCTCCAGTCCGCCCCCTCCGTCACCTCCATAACCTCCCTCCCCGCTGCCCCCTCCGTCGCCTCCATGACGTCCTTCCTCGCGCCCCCTCCACCACCTCCATCACCTCGGTCACCTCCCTCCCCTCCGCCTCCTCCCCGCCCCCCCCTTCATCAACTCCATAACCTCCCTCCCCACCGCCCCCGCCATCACCTACATAACCTCCCTCCCCGCCGCCTGGTCCGCCCCCTCCGTCACCTCCATAACCTCCCTCCCCGCCGCTCCCTCCGCCCAATCCGTTACCTCCCTCCCCACTGCCCCCTCCGTCACCTCCATAACCTTCCTCCCTGTCACCCCGTCCGCCCCCTCCATCACCTCCATAACCTCTCTCCTCACCGCCCCCTCCGTCAGTTCCATCAGCTCCCTTCCCACCGCTAGCTCCGCCCCCTCCGTCACCTGCATAACCTCCCTCAACGCCGCCCACTCCGCCCCCGCCGTCACCTCCATAACCTCCCTCCCCGCCGCCCCCTCCGTCACCTCCGACACCTCCGTCCCCTCCGTCACCTCCATAACCTCCCTCCCCGCTGCCCCCTCTGTCATCTCCATACCATACCTCCAGTCCGCCCCCTCCGTCACCTCCATAACCTACCTCCCCGCCGCCCCCTCCATAACCGCCCTCCCCGACGCTCCTTCCGCCCCCTCCGTTACCTCCCTCGCTGCCGCCCCCTCCGTCGCCCCCATAACCTCCCTCCCGCCACCCTCTCCATCACTTCCATAACCTCCCTCCCCTCCGCCACCTCCGCCCCCTCCGTCACCTCCGTCACCTCCCTCCCCACCGCCCCCTCCGCCGCTCTCTCCGTCACCTCCATAACCTCCCTCCCCGCCGCCCTTTCCGTCACCTCCCTCCCCGCCGCCCTCTCCGTCACCTCCATAACCTCCCTCCCCGCCACCACCTCCGTCACCTCCATAAAATCCCTCCCCGCTGCCCCTCCGTCGCCTCCATAACCTCCCTCCCGCGCCCCTCCACCCCCTCCGTCATCTCGGTCACCTCCCTCCCCGCCGCCCCCACGCTCCCCTCCGTCACCTCCATAACCTCCCTCCCCGCCGCTCCCTCCGCCCAATCCGTTACCTCCCTCCCCACTGCCCCCTCCGTCACCTCCA
>CAXHSH010000284.1:31044-232044 GCA_964019135.1 Arenicola marina
AATATGGACGTACTGCTTACGATCTTTTAAATAACTAGTGAAAAGCAGACCTGCGTTTCCCGAGACTCCATAGTGGTCTAATTTTTGTAAAATGATTAATCGTGTCAAACGCTTTGGAGAGATCAAGAAATATATTGATAGGCACATCTCCACGTCCATCTCCTGCAGAGTCCGATAGACTAATTGCTAATTCTGATGAGTGTTTAGCCCTAAAACCGTCCTGACGGTCATTTAATAACTTATTAACTGGAAAGTGTTGATACAGCTGTTCAACTATAACTTTCTCAAACACTTTAGAAAAAACGGGCAATACTGATATCGGTCTGTAATTATTTACTAATTTTTCATCGCCGCTTTTAAACACCGGAATGACTTTAGCTATTTTTAGTTTATCTGGAAAAATTCTAGTTGTAATTGACTGATTAATAACATGAGAGAGAGCTTCGCTTACTTCTGGTTTTATGTCTTTCAGGAATTTAACAGAAATATTGTCATGCCCATAACTAGCCTTTGGCTTTAAACCATCAATAACCCTTTCGACATGATTTGCAGAAAAAGTATTTAAGTTTAATTTTTTTACAAGGAGCATGCAGATACTTTTTGAAGGAAATATCACAGGTCTTCTTTAGTTTCCCAGCGAGATTTGGTCCATTATTAGTAAAGAAGGCATTAAACTTAGTAACTATTTCAAGTTGGTCTGAGGTTGCTTGCTCCTATATAGTGAAATAATCTGGGAGTTTTTTCTTATCCTTTGACCTGTTTAATATATCTTTAAGGGTACTCCAGGTTTGTTTCATATCACTTTTACATTTTTCAAAACGGGACTGAAAATATTGTCTCTTTGCTAGTTGAATATTGCGCTTTAAAATGCCATTATACTACGAAGATTAGTGTTAAGCGTATCATATAGTTCACTCTCCACTGGGGTTGTTTTTACCTTTTTGTATAGTTTATCACGAAAGGCAATCGACTTCAATATACCGGCCGTAATCCAGTTTGCTTTCTTATGCTTTCGCTTATTAAATTTAACAGTTCTAATTGGAAAATGCTTATCTTTTAGATTGAGAATAATATCTTCAATTATGTTGTAGTTGTCATTCGGGTTTGCTGTTAAACTAGTATCCATTTTATCGGAAACGTCAATCGATGAAAGCTCATTTCTCAGGTTTAACAAACCTTCTGGGTAAAGCTTCTTGATTTTTACAAACTTAGGCGTTTTAGCGCAGCTTTGTGAGGTGCGCATACAAACAAAATAAGGTAAATGGTCAGAGATCAATTTTACAATTACCCCAGCAGTGGTTTGTAACGTATTTGGCGAAAGTTTGCAGTAAAAGTTATCTATCAAAGAGGCTCTATTTTTTGATAACCTAGTTGGAAGCGTTATTTTAGGGGAAAAACTCAATGCGGTGACAGTCTAAAAAAATCGTTTATGACAGCTTTATCATAAATTTTAAGGAGATCAATATTGTAATCCCCAGCAATGACCACTTCCTTGTTTTGTTTATCAATCGATCTAAGATACTGGCTGAACTGTTCAGTGAATACTCTATAGTTTTCGTTCAAGTCTCGTGGGGGTCTGTAAATATTACCTATAATAATATTCTTTTTCATAAATCTGCCAGATATGATCATAAATTGTCCTTCCCAATTAGTTTTTTCTCCTGTATAAGATATAGAGGTATAATCATATTCCTCCTTTAAATATATAATTAAACCTCCATGAGCACTGCACGAGCGTCCTTGTGATCTAATATTATAACCGCGTAATTTAAACAGAGTAAGATCGGCATTAGCCGATAACCAAGTCTCTTGGATACATATAGCACTAAAATCATGACCTCGTTCTCTTACTGTTTCTAAAAATATTCTAAGTTCATCAAATTTTGCAGATATGGAACAACAATTTAAACTTAATACAGAAAAATCATGCGAGTTACAATTCAAACAATTAATTAAGCGATCATCGTCATTATAATAAGGGGAGTGTTGAACAAATTCAGGTTCACCATTAGGGTTAACATTCCCTTCGTTATCGCCGTTCATCTTCAGAGTTTCAATAAGTGAATTTTGATTTACACCACCAAATTGTTGTAGAATGTCACCATCAAGATCCTTCTCTAACATAAGAGGAATACAGTTGACATATCATAACACAGGATACACTGCACTCTCGCGAACAATGTACAACAGTTATTAATAACAAATAGTGAGCGATAATAAGGTAAAGACACATAATTGCACCCTACTCTAGCATTAACAGATCCGCGTGAAACAAGAACTGAAAAAACACGATATTTACAGTTAGGTTCACCACTATTAAACATACGGGGAACCAGTTGGGGCCATATCATCAGTTTAACGGATCCTTTCAAATATGCTAGCAAATCAGATAATCTATGCTTCCTCTTTATAGGAATGGTGGAATTAAGCCTTAATTTATAAAACAACAAGTTTTTAGATTTTTATAGATGCACACTTGTGTTAATATTATTAATTTGTATAGATGATGTGTACGTTCAGCTTAATGATAGCTTTAGTTCTGAATAAATCTTTAATTGTAACATTTCTTTCCAATTTTGATTAATTAAATTACACTTTATTTTGCTCCTTTTGACACAAACATACAATGAAACAAAAATTATTTAACGATTGTGGCATCTTGAAATATATGGAGATTCTCATCAAGAATCTGTAATGTAAACATACAGAATCAAAAATAATTCAGTGTATAACCTTCATGATTCACTACTTTTTTGTTCATACATTGCATAAACATGATGATAATAAATCTAGAAATATAATATACAAATATGTAAGTTTCTATTTGGGTCTTTGCATTGGATTTGCTACTATCATATCAGTTTAATTGGGTTGACAACATATAATACAAAATAAAATGTAGCAAATACAAAAACTAAGTGAAGCTGCAAAACTTTTAAGGTTGTCAATTAATTTTGATTAAATTACACCTTTCATAGGTACTTTTGTCCTGATATCCATACATGAAACATATAATGATGAAACCAGAGAACAACAAACCAGTAAAAATATTGATAACAATTAACCCATAAGGAATTCAGTAATATTATGAAGTATATTATTATATATATTATAATATATAGAGACATTTTTTATTTAACCAGCATAAATATAAAAAATCCCAATAAAGAGGTCATCAATATATATTTTACATTTTGTTAGGTCAGTTTCATCTCTTAATTCTCCTGAATTCAATTACAATAATGAAAATGGCACCTTCCTTGGTTAATGAATCCTTTGTACCATAATAAATAGAACATATAAGCTTTTTCAAACCTCTCAATTGCTACCGGTATGTTGTATTAGATTGTTTTACATCAATTGAAATAAAGACAAGATAACTTGATGACTTTTAAATTAAAATATGGCATCCTCTAGTTTAATAGGACATAATAATCATCAACTTTGTGCTACATTAAGTCAGCCTTGGGTGACAAATATTGTTCATGACATTTGCAATTTGAGACGGTTTCATTTAAATAGTGCTTCTGTTTCGGGTTGTAATGCAGTCTGTAGACTGTTTCTGTAGACATAACCTCCCTCCCAGCCGCCCCCTCCGTCACTTCCATAACATCCCTCCCCGCCTTCCCTTCCGCCCCCTCCGTCACCTGCATAACCTACCTCTACGCCGCCCCCTCCGTCACTTCCGTCACCTCCATAACCTCCCTCCCCGCTTCCCCCTCCGCTTACTCCGTCACCTTCATAACCTACCTCGCCGCCGCCCCCTCCGCCCCCTCCGGCACCTTTATTACCTCCCTCCCCGCCGCCCCCTCCGTCACTTCCATTACCTCTCTCCCCGCCGCCCCCTCCGTCACCTCCAAAAAATCCCTCCCGGCCGCCCCATCGTCCCCCTCCACCCGCTCCGTCACCTCGGTCACCTCCCTCCCCTCCGCCTCCTCCCCCCCCTTCGTCACCTCCATAACCTCCCTCCCCACCGCCCCCTCCATCACCTACATAACCTCCTTCCCCGCCGCCCAGTCCACCCCCTCCGTCACCTCCATAACCTCCCTCCCCGCCGCTCCCGCCGCCCAATCCGTTACCTCCCTCCCCACTGCCCCTTCCGTCACCTCCATAACCTTCCTACCCGCCACCCCGTCCGCCCCCTCCATCACCTCCATCACCTCCATAACCTCTCTCCCCACCGCCCCCTCCGTCACTTCCATAAGCTCCCTCCCCACCGCCCACTCCGCCCCCTCGGTCACCTCCATAACCTCCCTGCCCGCTGCCCCCTCTGTCATCTCCATAACATACCTCCAGTCCGCCCCCTCCGTCACCTCCATAACCTCCCTCCTCGCCGCCCCCTCCGTCACCTCCCTCCCCACCGCCCCCTCCGCCGCTCCCTCCGCTCCCTCCGTCACCTCCATAACCTCCCTCCCCGCCGCCCTCTCCGTCACCTTCCTAGCAGCCGCCCTCTCCTTCACCTCCATAACCTCCCTCCCCGCCACCCCTCCCGTCACCTCCATAACATCCCTCCCGCTGCTCCCTCCGTCGCCTCCATAACCTCCTTCCCCGCGCCCCTCCACCCCCTCCGTCATCTCGGTCACCTCCCTCCCCGCCGCCCCCACGCCCCCTTCGTCACCTCCATGACCTCCCTCCCGGCCTCCCCCTCCATCACCTCCATAACCTCCATGCCCGCCGCCCCTTCCGCCCCCTCCGTCACCTCCATAACCTCCCTCTGCCTTTCGCTTCAAGGACACGTGCCCATCGCAAGAAACAACAGAAGGATGGCAGGACGACGGAGCTCATGGAGCGGGGCGTCACCTTCGGTACCTGATGCGGCGTCACCAGCTTGACAGCGTCGCCATATTCCTTACAATATCAACGAACAGCGCACAGCTAGGACAAAGCGGCTTCAACCTGATTGAGTCATCATTGGAAGGCTTGGTCTGAAGACCCTCTACGTAATTAGCCAGACTTTCCAATTACGATCCCTCCGCAAATTAGACTCTGACGTGAAAAACTCCGCTTGAGTTAAAGCGGTTCATTCAAGTGGTATTCCAACAACTGTTGAAATGGTAACCACTTACCTGAAATTAACTACTGCGTCAAGTCGCAGCTGACAGCATGTTAGCGACATAATCACTGCCAACAGTTGGGTGACACCGCGAGGGGTCCATTTCCATTTTCATTTTCTTTCCTTCCTTTCTTCCTTGTTTTCGCTTCTGTTTGTTTTGACCGTGAGCTTCTACCCGTAGCCGCACGAAATGTACATAGGGTTAAAGAGTTGTACTTGCATATCACTGCTTCTCGCCCGCACATCGCCTGGTTTTAACACCTGCTATATTTTCTCGCGTTCTCGTTTTGTTTTTCTTTGCAATCAACTTAAATTTCATACATGTACATTCACGAAGCGACCTACCGATGTCCTGTTACTATGTACTGCTG
Organism: Arenicola marina; assembly: GCA_964019135.1. NCBI lineage: Eukaryota > Metazoa > Annelida > Polychaeta > Arenicolidae > Arenicola > Arenicola marina. The sequence goes on from CAXHSH010000284.1 coordinate 36,469, forward strand.
TATTTTACTCTCTCGTGTTCAACTCGATTTAGTCTTCTGCTCCTTATTTTTCCTTAGACTATGTGCGAGATGCCCGATGTAATGTGTCCGACCCAATGTGAGAAGCTGCTGGAACACGTGTCCTCTGTAAAAACACGATTATGTTCGGGCGATATTGCCATGAATCCTGGTCCCTCCCCAGGTCGGGGTCCCAGAGTCCAGTCTGTCAGAGCTGTTTCTGTGTGTCATGCGAACGTGAACGGCTTGCACGACGATGAAATGAACTATATTACTGCGAACTTTGTTGGTAGCCACGATATTATTTGCATAACTGAAACGCACTTAAATCCGGCTTCTATTGTCGATTTTAGTCTTTCAGGTTACCAACAGCCCTTTCGCCGAGATCGAATAGCAGGGACCTGGGGCGGAGTTTTGGTATGGGCCTCTGATGGTATACTGGCCACACGTAGAACTGATCTTGAGGCAGGGGATATCGAGAGCATTTGGTTAGAATGTCTCATAGGCAATAACAAGCTCTTATTTTGTGGGATTTACAGACCACCAATTTCTCCTGTCGGGTTTTGGGACACACTTCAAATCAACGTTGACAACGCCAAGAGCTATCTCGACTGTAACATTCTATTGACAGGTGATCTTAATGCAGACGAAGTAACAAACCCAAGTCATCATTTGCATATGCTCACTTTGGCAAACAATAATCACATGAAGATCCATGTAGACAAGCCTACGCGCGTTACCGCTCGTTCAAAGTCCATTTTAGACCAGTTTTTAAGCACCCCTACTGACCTGGTAAAGAATGTTGACATTCTCACACCAGTCAACACTAGTGACCACTCTGTGATTGTTTGTGAACTCAGTTTTAAATCGCATACGACTAAATGCTACAAACGCAAGGTTTGGTATTATGACAAAGCCGACTTTGATCAGTTTCGTGAAGCTCTGTCACATACGGACTGGAGCGAATGCTTTCTGTCCGGGGACCCAGATACTATGTGTGAGGCGTGGACGTCGCGGTTTCTTAGCTTCTGTACAGATTTCATTCCAAACAAGGTAGTTACTATTCGTCCGAAGGATAAACCTTTTTTTAATAAGGAACTGAGATGTAAAAAGAGGGCTCTTGACAGGCTTCATGGTAAAGCACGGAAGTCCAGTAGAGACACGGACTGGGCCGAGTACAGAAGACAGCGTAACGAATATATCACAAACTTAAGGGAGGCAAAAGCTACCTACTTGTATGATTTAGAATGTGTATTGAACGAATCAAGCTCTGTGACGCCAAAGAAATGGTGGCGCATCTCCAAACAAATGCTTGGCATAAATGATAGTTGCGGGTACCCAGTCTTACAGGCTGATGGTCGAGCTGAGTCCAATCCTCACACTAAAGCATCTATGTTTAATAACTACTTTTTATCCCATTCAACTCTCGATGTAAGTGAGCGCGTCAGCCTAGACACAGACGGTGATTGTATGCTCACGGGTTTAAATAACATCTCTGTTACACAGGACGAAGTAGTCGATCTGCTTAACTGCATAGATATAAAGAAAGCCTGTGGTCCTGATGGGATTAGCCCTCGAATGTTACGCGAAGCTGGCTCTTGTATAAGCGAGCCGCTCATGATATTGTTTAATGAATGCCTGAAGGATACCAAGATGCCTCGTTTGTGGAAGCAAGCAAGCGTTATCCCCATATTCAAAAAAGGTAGTAGAAGCCTAGTCGACAACTATAGGCCAGTCTCGCTACTAAGCTGTACCGGGAAGCTGTTCGAAAGGATTATATTTAAACATACGTTTAACTATCTGCGTGACAATGAAATACTCTCTAGACTTCAGTCTGGGTTTATACCAGGCGACAGCACGGTTAACCAACTTGTCCATCTATATAATATATTTAGTGAGGCTTTAGACAAACGCAAGATTGTCCGTGTTGTGTTCTGCGATATATCAAAGGCATTTGATCGTGTTTGGCACGTTGGTCTTATCCACAAACTTAAGCGTATTGGAATTACTGGCAGACTTCTGGACTGGTTTAAAAACTACCTCGATGACAGGTATCAGAGTGTGGTTATTGATGGCGCAGCGTCTCCTCTGGGTCATATCCAAGCGGGGGTTCCACAGGGATCAGTCCTGGGTCCTCTTTTATTTTTAGTTTATATCAACGATATCGTCGACGGGTTACAGTCAAAAATTAGACTCTTCGCTGACGACACAACTGTATATGTCATTGTAGACGATGATGATCAATTGGATGATGGAACTGATATGTTAAACTGTGATTTGCAAAAAATGGAGTCCTGGGCCTCGCAGTGGTTTGTAACGTTTAGCGCACCTAAGACAAAGTCTATGACCATATCCAATAAACCCATAACTGATTTACCGCCATTGCAAATGGGAGGCGAAGTTTTACAAAATACTACCCAACATAAACATCTTGGCGTAACCTTGAACTCTAAACTCACATGGTCATCTCATATCAGTGAAATGTGTCTTAAGGCGAGTAGAAGGGTCGATTTGTTGTCCAGACTGCGTTACAAGTTAAACCGAGGTACGCTAGATTTAATGTATAAAACCTTCGTGCGTCCCACTATGGCATATGCATGTGTCCTTTGGGATGGTTGCACACAGGCGGACGCTGACAGGCCAGAAGCCGTTCAGCTGAGAGCAGGCCGTCTTGTATCCGGGGCGATTAAACACACTAGTCACTCGCTTATCTATCAAGAACTCGGTTGGGAAGCATTGAGTGCTCGTCGTAAAAGATTTCAATTGTTACTGTTTCACAAGATGTTTTATGGGAACGCCCCAAGTTATTTATGCGATATTTTACCTCAAAATGTAACACAAAGAACACACTACGCGCTTCGTAATGCTCTGCCTTTGAACGTCACGACCGTTAAGGCGCGACTTTCTTCTTATTACAACTCGTTTCTACCAAGTGTGATAAGGCTCTGGAATGAACTACCTATCAATATAAGATCCATGTGCGACCATAAAACTTTCAAACAGGCCTTAGTGAATAAGGATATTTGTCGTAAGAGGGAGACCTCCACGTTATTTAACTTTGGCCGGCGCGGCACGAACGTTGTACACTCGCGACTGAGAATGAATTGTAGTAAGTTAAGGGCTCATCTTTTTGATATGTGTATAATTAATGATCAACAATGTAATTGTGGCGCACCTCGTGAAGATACCACTCACTACTTTTTAGAATGCCCGATGTATACTATCATACGCGACAGATTATTGCAAAATGTAATGAAAATTACAAGTTTTACACTCGGAACCATTTTATTCGGGAATGCCAACTTAACTTTGCAAGAAAATTTAGAAATATTTAAAGCTGTACATGTGTATATTAAAGACAAGGCGTTTTAACACCTAGTTTCGCTTGTTGGAACGCGTATATTTACGAACTCTCTTTCCTTTTGCCATACTACGACGCACAGAGAGAGCCAACAAATTCCATCGCAGTGTGTCATTTAGTGAACAAATTCTACAAGTTTATTAAGTTGTTTGCCTGTAATATATGTTTCTTATTTTTCAAGTAATATATGTTTCTTAAAGAGGAATTTGTATAGGCTTTGCCTGCTTTCCAATTGCCAAATAAAAATATGTTTAAACCAACCTCCCTCCCCGATGCTCCCTCAGCCCCCTCCGTCACCTGCATAACCTCCCTCCCCGCCGCCCGCTCCGCCCCCTCCGTCACCTCCATAACCTCCCTCCCAGCCGCCCCCTCCGCCCCCTCCTTCACCTCCATTACGTCCCTCCCCGCCGCCTCCTCCGTCACCTCCATAACCTCTCTCCCCGCCGACCCCTCCATCACCTCCATAGCCTCCCTCCCCGCCGCCCCTTCAGCCCCCTTGGTCACCTCCATAACCTACCTCCCCGCCGCCCAGTCCGCCCCTCCGTCATCTCCCCCCCCCGCCCCCTCCGCCCCCTCCGTCACCTCCATTACCTCCCTCCCCGCCGCCTCCTCCGTCACCTCCATTACCTCCCTCCCCGCCGCCCCCTCCGTCACCTCTATTACCTCCCTCCCCGCCGCCCCTTCAGCCCCCTTCGTCACCTCCATAACCTACCTCCCCGCCGCCCAGTCCGCCCCTCCGTCACCTCCCTCCCCCCCCCCCCGCCCCCTGCGCCCCCTCTGTCACCTCCATAATCTCCGACCCCGCTGCCCCTTCTGTCATCTCCATAACCTACCTCCAGTCCCTCAATGCCGCCCCCTCCGTCACCACCATAACCTCCCTCCCGACCGCCCCCTCCATCCCCTCCGTCATCTCGCTCACCTCCCTCCCCTCCGTCATTCCGGTCACCTCCCTTCGTGCCGTCCCCGCCGCCCACTCCGTCACCTCCCTCCTCGCCGCCTTCTCCATCAACTCCATAACATCCCCCCCCCCCCCGCCGCCTCTTCCGGCCCCTCCGCAACCATCATAACCTACATCCCCGCCGCCCAGCCCGCCCGCTCCGACACCTCCATAACCGCCCTCCCCGCCGCCCTCTCCGTCACCTCCATTACCTCCCTCGCCGCCGCCTCCTCCCTCACCTCCATTACCATCCTCCCCGCCGCCCCCTCCGTCACCTCCATTACCTCCCTGCCCGGCGCCCCCTCCGCCCCCTCCGTCACCTCCATAATCTCCCTCCCCGCAGCCCCCTCCGTTACCTCCATAAAACCCCTCCCCGCCGCCCCCTCCGTCACCTCCATAAAATACCCCCCGCCGCCCCATCCTCCCCCTCCCCCCGCTCCGTCACCTCGGTCAGCTCCCTCCCCTTCGCCTCCTCCGCCCCCTCCGTCACCTCCATGACCTTCCTCCCCGCCGCCCCCTCCGTCACCTCCATAACCTCCCTCCCCGCCGCCCCCAACGCCCCTCCCTCCGCCCCCTCTATCACCTCCGTAACCCCCCTCGCCGCCGCCCATTCCGCCCCCTCCGTCACCTCCATAACCTCCCTCCCCGCCCGCCCCCTCCATCCCCTCCGTCATCTCGGTCACCTCCCTCCCCTCCGTCATTTCGGTCATCTCCCTCCCCGCCGTCCCCGCCGCCCCCTCCGCCCCCTCCGTCATCTCGGTCGCCTCCCTCCCCGCCTTCCCCGCCGCCCACTCCGTCACCTCCCTCCTCGCCGCCTTCTCCGTCAACTCCATAACACCCCCCCCCCCCCGCCGCCCCGTCCGGCCCCTCCGCAACCATCATAACCTACATCCCCGCCGCCCAGCCCGCCCGCTCCGACACCTCTATAACCTCCCTCCCCGCCGCCTTCTCCGTCACCTCCATTACCTCCCGCGCCGCCGCCTCCTCCGTCACCTCCATTACCTCCCTCCCCGCCGCCCCCTCCGTCACCTCTGTGACAGTTGGCGGCCGGCTGTGAAAGCAGGCCACCGTCACGAGGAAATGAGAACAACTGAGGTGACGGTCAAGAGGTTTATTTACCTGTATGGTGAATAAATACAGATAGAACATAAACAAATGAATGACCAACCGTTGACGGTTTGTCCACGGCTACGAATAGAGAGGAAGTGAAGTAAGTTAAGCTTTCAAACCAGCGTCACATGCCACTTCTCTCTGATGACCAATGAGGGATGAATATGATGCGACTGACCAATGAGATGTGGTTTTAGCGGGTAGTCATGACTACATGATAACAATTATGGAGTCACCTGGTGAGAGAATGAAACTATGGAAAGCCAATGAACTAATGTTATATTGTTATAATTCTATGGAAGACCACTCAAATAATAATCCTGCTACAATGCCCCCGGGGTTAAAATCATGTCGTCCCTTGACATGACTAGTGATATCTTGTTGAAAAAGAAGAAAAAGAACATTAGTAGCTTCTGTTACAAAATTCCACCTAAACTACTTGCGGAATTCTTCAGCATCTGTAGTATAAATAATCAATACTGCGTGATTACATTATACATATATCATCAGCATCGACAGATGTATTTAATACACTTATACATTCACATTCATAAGACCATTCATACAAATAATTCTTGCTCTTGCTCGTCGCTCCCTACGACCATTGCGTGAGACTGAGCAAAATCGTTAGACGTGAACCAGTCTGGGCGGCGAGTTGTGCGCAGCTTCAGCCTCAGGTTCACCCGGCTGATGGCTTTCACTCGAAGACATTAGTCCTTCCTGTCCACTATGTACACTATTTGCATCATGAGCTATAGCTATATCTGTCGTCCCTGCAGTCCCCTCCACAGCGGTAACTCCAACTTCTAGAGTATCCACTGGCGGGTTCACTGCAATTGTACATTTCTGACAACCTCAGTGGGTTGGTCAAGTGATTGTAAGGGCAACTGTGACTGGCTTTGTCTAGTCACTCTACTTGGTGCCTTATACGACAAACTGAACTCAACCTCAGTCTGACGTATCACGGAGGTCAACGTCCTTGTTACTTGGTCGTTTGCTAGGCGCGACTGACACCTTTGCGACACTGCCAGACGCAGTGTCAAGTGAACCGATAGGTAATAGCATATTTCTATGCAAAGTCCTAATTTTCCCGCCTTCCTTCCGTACCTTGTATACAGGGATTGCGTCAATGGGCTGTTTTAGCACAATATAGGCCTCATCGGACGAGCGATTAGCCAGTTTATGGGGTCCTTCCATCCCAGTCACCTTCACCAGCACCCGATCCCCCGCAGATAACGTTACATTGGTAAGTAATCGACGGGCATCATAATTACTTTTCTGTCGGTCTTGTTGCGTATCTATCCGACACGCTGCGACCTTGTACGCGTAATCTAATCGCGCTTTTAACTTGTTGACGTAATCGGTATGATACTGGTGGTGAATAGCTTCTTCTTCGCGAACGCCTGTAGCAATGTCGACGGGTAGCCGCGGCTGCCTGCCAAACATTAAGAAGAAGGGGAAAAGCCAGTGGTATCATTCTTGGTACAGTTATAAGCATATACCAGAGGCGATACGAAATCTTCCCAATTGTACTTTTGCGTTGGCGATAGAGTACCTAGCATGCCGAGTAATGTGGCGTTAAATCTCTCAACCTGGCCATTACCCATGGCGTGGTAGGGAGTGGTCCTGGACTTCCTGATGTTACACAATTTGCACATTTCAGCAATGACACGGGACTCAAAATTCCGTCCTTGGTCGCTATGCAGTTTCTCGGGTAGGCCATTTGTAGTCACAAACGTCTTAAAAAGAGCATTCGCAGTAGTGCGAGCCGTCTCGTCTTTAGTCGGGATTGCCATCGCGAAACGCGTAAAATGGTCTGTAATTACCAGTACGTCTTTGACTTTGCCTTTAGACTCCTCTAGTGATAAGAAATCCATGCATAGCAGTTCTAGCGGTCGTGTTGTCTTAATGGTGATTAATGGCACCGTTTGCGTCTTGGATTTACGCTTTATGCATGTCATGCATCTTTTAATATGATCGTCAGCGTCTCGTGACATGCCAGTCCAGTAATACCGTTGTTGTAAGAGATCAATGATCTTGTCTCGGCCCAAATGACCTATATCATCATGTACCCCTCGCAGGGCAGTCCTACAAAAATGATTTGGTAAAATCAGTTGGAAAATCTCCTCCTCGTGGTGAAGACGTTTCCGATATAGCACTCCGTTTCGGAAGACCAGAGAATCAGAATGGCGTAAGAGAGCTCTTACATTGGGATCAACACTTCCAGTCGTATCTCCTCTCAGAGATTTGATGACAGCTGAAATAGCTGGATCCGTCGATTGCCATTTTATCCAATCATTTGCTGTCAATGTCGGTAAAGGGGTAGTTGTTAACTGTTCCACAGCTGATGGGGTCGTTAATAACGTTTCTACACTAGGAACACAATGAGAATGACAGATTTCAGACGTCACCTCAGCTGTTATCGTAGACGGCATCCTTGAGAGGGCGTCTGCATCTACGTTAGACTTCCCACTTCGATATTTTATTTCAAAGTCAAAGTTAGCGAGGGCAGACAACCATCTATGGCCCGTGGCGAGCGGTCGTTAGTACATAAGCAGGTCGAGGACTAACCGTCGTTTAAAGGACGTACTTCTTTCCTAGTACGTACGTCGAATGGAGTTCGCGCGTACTTTGTTCGCACGACGGGGTGTTTTCGACATGTTGATTTACATATGCATGTTTGTTTCTGCATATATTACCCTTGTTCAGCTTCATTGGATTGGATGAAATGAGGCAAGCCCATCAAATTAAACCGGTAGTGCATTATGGGGGCATTCCAGAGATGTAAACAAGTCAGATTCGAAAGTTCCCAGCGTGCGACAAAACTTTTGAAAGTCTACAAAAGCCTTTGAATGGCCTATTGCAAGACCTTACATGTAAGTATTATCATAGCTTTGTATCTCTAGTTTCGTTTTAACGTTCGTTAGAGAAGATGCTATGACATATTTGTCTGATAATGGCTGGAAACAGCACCTAGTGTCGTGAAAAAAAATGTGTCCCTGGATCGAAGGACGCTGAACTCACTTGATTAGGGCTGTTCCGTTAAAACTGTTCTTGCTTAGTCTGAATAAAGATCAATCAGTATCAGAATGCATTACAACTCTTCAACCAAACCATTTCTTTTCTTCCAGGGAGTTCATACTCACATATTGAAATGTATGTTAAAAGTGAAAAAAAGATGAAATCCTGCTGCTAGAGATCTAGTAATAAGCTTAAGTTATAAAAATTAATTCCAAAATGGCAAAATATAAAGTCAAGCTTGATTGTAATTGATAGACCCTCTAAGCAAGTTATTGGAACAAACTAATTAGGCTGAACTTTAGTGAAGACATTATCAAATCATCTTACTTTGTTTGATATTTCAGATAAAGAAAAAAATGCCCTTCCAGTCTCGGTGTGCCTCAGATGCCCTCCATGCTGAGTGGCAGTGCACACCCACAGAAAAACTCATATCCAGGATTAATGCAGGTATCAAGAAGAAGTTGTTGTGTTTGGTTGACAAAGCAGAGGCCAGTCATTACACAAAATCGTCTCCAAAGTTTTGCCAGTCCTGTATAAACAAAGTGCTGGAACTCTAGCCAGTGTGCAGCACAGGATGATTTACTGCCGCTGGTTGAAACTGCCTCTTTTGAAGATACTACAATAGATGTAGATCCGCAGGCATCATGTTCACAAGCAGAAGAACCACCAGCAAAGATCCAAAGAAGGGATATCAAAGACCTAGATTCGGATGCTAGATGTAAGTTAGCATATGACCTTGGATGTCTGGAGGCATCACAAACAAAAGCCCATGTTACTGAAGTAACTAAAGAAACAAAAGATATGGACACTCTGCTCTCATTTGATGTGCAAAAATCACATGATAACAATACTAAGACATTGAAATCATTTATTTCTGGAATGATGCAGTATTCGCGAACAGCAGATGGAGCCACCATACAAAGGAAGCATGACGCATACCAGTTGTGTAAGACAGTGGAGTCTGTACTCAACTTGAGCGGGGTTAACTTAACACTACCAGCTGATTTCAGAGAGTCAGTGGTGTTGTATACTCTCACTGGCAGTAAACTGGCGCTTCAAATGCTTAGATCTGGGGGAGCCCATGCTTCGTACCAGTCAGTGAAGTCCTGGCTGGCTCATCTTGCCTCTGGTGGTACTGAGAGTCCTCAGGGTGACGTGACAGCTGGTTTTGACAACAACCAAGTATTGCAAAGGAGATGGAAGGTGAAATTACGGAATGAGGTGAAATGTAATATAGTGACAGTTGTTGTGTTCTTCCAAGTAAGCAAATCTGGATTGCTACAATATCGATCAGAATTAAAACCTAGCCGTTGGATGACACAACAACTGAGCCAGATGGACCTTGGGCGCATTAAATATATTGATCAGTCTGATGAAGTGAAGACAACCCATTATGCCCACCTATATTCATATCTGCAAAAGGAGATTCAAAATGTAGCAGAGGAACAAAAGATGAATGATACAAATAACTTTGAAGACAGCATAGATGGTCATGTGGCTAAAGAAGAAAAAGCAGCGAAGTATAAGATTTGTTACAACTGCTCCTTCGATGCAATTCCAAAGGCTAAACACATTTGTCCACAATGCAAAGTGAGCGTAACCAAAGCAAAAATGAGGGCCTTAGGTCTGGATGACACTGGAAATGTAGTGTTGCCACTCAAAGTTGCCAGTCATCAGCCTCAAGATTACAAAGTTGTTGTTGGGGCTGTTGAAAATAAAAAGCCACACCGCCTGTCATTCCAAAGGGAAAGTACAGGATCCACTGAATACCAGGAGTTCAAACATTTGTCAGTGATTCAGCCAGAACGACCTTCAGTTCATGTTCAGGAACCAGTGTACGTGAATCCATGCGCATATGAAGCTGTGGCAACTGTCCTCAGAAACATCGGGCACAAAGCTGGAGTCACAAAGTATGGAGGAAATAGAGAATGGCTGATTGTTGTTTGTGATGGGATACCATTCAACTTATGTCGCAGGATAGTGGCCACTATGTTAGTGTGCTCAAAGTGTGATTCATCTGTACTTGGGGTGCCTGGACAATGTATGAAAACACTGGTATAACAGGCAGTAATATAATGTAATAATAGTGTTGCCGTCATTGCCATTTGTCTTGCATTGTTATAGATACATTTGAAACCAGATACTTCACAATTATAGGTTGAGTGAATCTGGAACAACCTTCAATGTGACTGGATTGTAGTTACTTCTTGTGTTAGCACTCCTGTCACGCGATTGTGTCATATATATGTTTGAATTTATTTAATTATGTAATGGGAATAAAAATTTCGAAATTGATTTCTCTTGTTGTCAACATGATCAGCAGAAAGATATAAAATCATGAAGGAAAAAGTAATCATAAGTCTTCCAATATAGATCTAAACAAAATACAGTTTGATTTATTGTGTGCCAAAGGCATTAACATAATATTTTAATGGCAAAACAAAACTGATATCCTGTTTTTGTGCACAGAAGTAAAATGTGAAACGTTTCCATGGGAAGAATATTTGCTAGGTAAGCCTAATAGCAATAAATGTTTTGATTGAAAACAGTGAAAATGGATGCAAATAAGGAACACAAAATTAAAGCTAAATACATGTTTTCTGGCTATACTCACTCCTGTGGGTCCTTTCTCGGCATAGTTCTGCAATTATGAGCAAATGTACTTATATTCTCCACTGTTTTAGTGCTTCCCCCAACAAGAGCCCACCCCCCCCCCCCCCACCCAATCGTTCCATACCATTTATCATCAAACGAATAAGAGGACCGGCAAAAATAAATTTTATGTACTGAGAACAGGTCCATGACAAATTCCTATAGATCTAAGTACAAATGCGCTGAGCACCCCGTCCTTCATTCGCAGTACGCCTGTTGGGCGTACTTCCATCGAAGGGCGAGAGCTATGGCCGCCTATGCTCTCACATATGTTCGACAGTGTTTTAGCCCAAATGAGACAAATATGCCATACAATGTTTACATAATTGGTTAATAGCATATCTACCGATGCTAGTCTTCTAAATTATCATGAGGGCTTACCTTGCAAAGCTGTCAACGTGATGTGACGGGTAAAAAGAAGTCGACAATGGTTCTCTCAGTGGTGCGTTCGCGCGTTTCGGTCAAAAAGTAGGAATTCCCCGCCAAACAGGATACGGTGCCACGCTGTCTAAATATAGAGTGGCATGTTTTGAAGGGATTTCCCTGGTTCCACCAGTAGGAATCCAAACCTAAATCCATATTTGCATATTATGAGCGCAATCATTTCTTAGAAAGTGGCTGTACCTCGATTTAGGTACACGCGTACCGCGAAGGAAGTATGTACTTCATTGGACGGTTGTACTACGAACGACGGTGGTCCTCGACCTGATAAGTCAAGGGGTTATTGTCCGTCATAACGACGAATTTTGATCCGTACAAATTGTCCTTGAACTTATCGGTGACTGCCCACTTTAATGCCAAGAATTCTAGCTTAGAGCCGCATAATTTTTCTCTGATGGATCTGAGATCTTTGACATCAGCCGGGGCGGGCCAGTCTTTGACCACACTTATTTTCTCGGGATCAGTGTGTATACATTGCTCCGAGATAGCATGTCCAAGGCATTTTACAGAGCTTTGCAGGAATGAACATTTAGATGGCTTGAGTTTAAGGCCATGTTCCTGCAATCGCTGGAAGATACGCTCTAGTCTCTGTAAATGCTCTTCGAGCGTAGATGAGTAGACTATAATATCGTCTAGGTACAACAAACATTCTGTGAGATGCAAATCACCCATACATTTTTCCATTAGACGCTGGAAGGTAGCCGGGGCATTGGTTAGGCTGAACGGCATGTGGTTAAATTCCCAGAAGCCTAACGGACCTGCGGTAAAGGCAGTCTTTTCTTTGTCACGTTCCCTCACTTTCACTTGCCAATATCCAGATTTGAGATCTGAGCAAGAGAAGTAACGGGCTCCTGAGAGTGCATCTAATGACTCTTCAATTCTGGGGATTGAATGAGCGTCCTTCACTGTACGGGCATTTAGCTTCCGGTAGTCAATACAAAATCGTAGACTTTGATCTTTCTTTCTCACTAAGACTACAGGTGAAGCAAATGGACTGTTACTACGTCGGATCACGCCACAATCCGGCATATTACAAAGCTGTTCCCGGACTTCCTGATACATATTGGGAGGAACTCTTCTGTATCTTTCCTTGAATGGAACATCATCGTGTAAAAGGATAGGGTGCTCGGCGGCCTCAGTACATCCTAAGTCATTATCTGTGGTTGAAAACACATCTTTCCTCTTCACTAACAACCGGGCTAAATGTTCCTGGGTATCCACCTTCGAGCTGAACAAAGACAGAAGCTCCGAGTCTGGATCAGAGTGTTCCGTTGAACCGGAAACTTCCTGCATTTGGGCTGATACAGAGGTGATCGGCTTTGGTACCATGGCAACAGGAGTTAGTTCACACAACGATGACTTGGCAGGGATGATTACATCATGCCTCGTCATATTGTGTATCTTGATAGGTACACGTGTACACGTATTAGAATAAGATTATGTGTGGAACAAGCATTATTAGACCTTTGGGTAAGGATTGCGATTTGCATTCTTCAGTCAGATTCAGTAGCTTCCCTACATCCCCTGCGCGTATTGAGCCATGAACGGTAACTTGCATATTCCCAGGAATAAGAACCTGCTTGAGGCATTTAACTTCCCCGATCGTAGAATCTGGAGAGTCTAAACACTTCCGCGTTTGTAACACCCGAGCTGCTGCTTGCCAGGCATCAGCGCCTGGGGCATCACTGTGTAGTGGACCAAAGTTAAAATCGGGATCAAGGACATGACAAATTACGTTTGTACCAACAACAAGCGGAACCTGTCTGTTATATCGCGTCTGATCTACAACAAGTACAGGTGTTAGGATATCAACATGTTTGCCAAATACATCGAATCCCAATTCCAATTCTACAACACCTCTAAAAGCAAACTGGTGTCCTCCTGCACTCTCAACGTTTAGCAGGGTTGAGACCGGCAAAACATCAAGTTCAGGAAAACTGTTCGTCTAGGAACGAAGATCCAACTGTGGTAACCTGGGAGCCTGTATCTAAGAGGGACATACAATCCTTACTGTAGACTTTGATCTGTACCTCATTGGCTCCACCGACTAACTGGGCTCGAGATTCAACTTTCACTGTGGTGGGGCCAGCATTTGGACACCCTCGCTTTCGCCCCTTTGAGAGAGTGTCTGGGAGTTTAAAGAATAGCCTTCTTTGTGAAAGCGAGCTCTGCATCTGTCTTGTGTGTGTCCAAACCGGGCACAACGATCACAACGGACTGAGGGAGGCTTTCTCCGAGGAGAGACTCTACGCTGCTCAGTGTGTCTATTCTTATTCTCTTCTAGATTTGTGATACGTTTCCCCATATCATCAACTTTCTTCAAGAGAAGATCCATCTTTGCCAAAAGTTCATCCTGAGTCACACTCTGCTGATAAACTTTAGCCCAAGGTTTACTTGAACATGAAAGTTCATGTTCCACCTGTCTGATTTGTTTGAACAACACATCATAACGTGACTTGACGTCAAAGTGATGTCTAGTTGTCTCTTTCAATAGGTGATCGCTAAGACCCATCCAGAACTTAGTACCAAGCATTTGGTTACTAGCCTCAACCGTCAGTTGGTCCCGATCTCTAATTTGAACTAAGAGCTCATCTAATCGGCAACCCCAAGCTGACACAGTTTCAGCTTCACGTTGCTTTGACGAGTAGAAATCTTCAAACAACTGTTCCGTGGTGAGCACAATACCAAACACAGAATCAAATTTCTGAAAAATTCATTCTCAGTAGCATTTTCGCCCAAGTAACGGAGAACCCTTGCTGCTGTACCACAAAGGGAGCGACGAATAGCCTGGGGGATGACATGAGGAGGATGTTCTTCATTCAAAAGACATCTCCTCGTACTTCCATTCAAAGTAAGACAATTCACCTTTCCCTCCATCTCCCGAAAACAGAGGTATTCTAGATTTCACGGTGGTCCCTACGTTTCGCCATCGGATCCAGAATACGACATCAGCATGGTCACTGAGAGATGCCATGAAATCCAGAATACGACGTCACCATGGTCACTGGCGGTGCCATGGGATCCAGGATACGACGTCACCATGGTCACTGGGCGGTGCTATGGGATTCAGAATGCGATATCTCCATGGTCACTGGATCCAGAATGCGACGTCACCATGGTCGCTGGCGGTGTCATGGGATCCAGAATACCACGTCACCATGGTCACTGGGCGGTGGCATGGGATCCACAATGCGATATCCCCATGCTGACTGGATCCAGAATGCAACGTCACCATGGTCACTGGCGATGCAATGGGATGCAGAATACGTCGTCACTACGGTCACTGGGCGGTGCCATGAGATCCAGAAGGCGATATCACCGCCATGATACCAAGAATGCGACATCACGATGGTCGCTGGCCGGTGCCATGGGATCCAGAATACGTCTTCACCATGGTCAGTGGATGGTTCCATGGGATCCAGAATACGACGTCACCATGGTCACTGGACGCCGTAATGAGTTCAACGGGAAAACGTCCCCATAGAAGTAAGAGATATGTTCATGTTCTGGAGCATTATCTGACGCGGGTTGAACTAGGCGGTATGGGAGTTTATCACTGTAGTCGTTTGCCATGGCCGCTGGCTTCGGTCTAACGATGCACTGGAATTTGATCACCCATGACATTTTCCCATAGGTTAATATTAATAGAGAATCATGGGAATGTTATATGTGAAGCGATGATTACCATCGTGGTAAAGTTTGGGATGCGACGAGGCTGGAGGTTACATACCAATAGAAACCACCACCCCCATGTTACGTAATGCAATAACCCAAATTTTCAAACCCATGCTAGAAAAAAATCGGTACCCATGTTTGACTATATGGGCCGCGGGAAATGGAAAAGATAGAGCAAGTATCCAACTTTACTTTAAAAACAAACAGAACAGAGGTTGACGTGCGATATCTTTAGCTACAACCGATAGTATGACACCCCCCCTAGCGCGACCCGCCGGAAATTAGACACCCAGCGAATCAGCATGTGATGAGGTCGACCGAACAACGCACCCGTAACATCCGCAAGCATGATTCAATACGCCACAGACTAATGCAACAGGTAGTAATCTGGCCAAACATTAGTAAAAGAAACTACATATGCAAAGAAAGAAATAACCAGTAACCATATAACCCTGATATACGACCATATTTTAGGCACTACTTGGCGGTATATACTTGTCTACGCAGCCACGACGACCTATTGATGTGTAACCTGGAGCGCATGTAGTCATCAGGTCCCCATCAACCGTCCCTGTGACAGGGCAAAGGTGTATATCATAAGGGCCATTTATAGTGAATGTGAATTTACTATTTGAGGACATCTTTAAGGCGAAACGTGTAACAAGTGCTGGTGCTTGAAGGTAGTGGAGACGAATGGAAAAGAATGGAGAGAGAAAAACAATATAGGTGTTAAAAAATGGTTACGAAAACAAAAGTCTACAACACCCGGTATTCCCAGGCGGCCACCCATTCTAGTACTAACCGGGCCCAACGTTGCTCAACTACGGGGATCGGACGAGAACCGGTGCTTTCAACGTGGTATGGCCGTAGGCACTGTAGATGGTTTGGGACTGCGTTATATACCTGACCTCGTCTACTGTTGCCTCAAGATGTGGGATAATCTTTAAATAGTTATCAGATAATCCATTTGTGTCCAACAATGCGTGCTATTGGGATGGGTTGTCTACGATTGAGGCCTGACAGTTTACCAACTATATCAAGCGAGGCTCATGATTCGTACGCGCCGTGAACACGGACTCTCTAGCTGCTTCAGACCGCACTCGCCAGGCGGCGCTATCGTACGGCTTGGGCTGGATATTGCCAACCGGTAGTGCTAAAATCTGTCATCTTTACAAGGAACTTGGAAGCGTCTTGTATTTTAAAGCGTTCAAGCGATTTAAATGTTGCGACATATCTACGATACGAATATACTTGATACAACCTGCGTGTTGCCCATACTCTTTTCTTTTATGTAGAGCCGGAGTTTATTTGGATGACAGTACCTTCTTTAGACGACAGCAGCATATATACTTTAAGATCTGTTGCCAGTTGATGACATAAATAAATAAATCTCTGCCGGTGATCATCGCGTTTTCTTACAGTCTCTGAGTGATATTTCATGTATTTTGCCTTGTTTGATGCGCTGCTTGGGAAACGTTTGTTTCAATGACGTCTCGCGTAACCCGGGGCGATAGGCGGCGTGGTCGCAGCAACTGACGGCGCCAAATTCTCTATTTTCTCATTAGATTCAGCACACAGGTAGTGGACAGATGTGTGTCGACATCCGTCTCTTGAGACTGTAACGATGCGATCAGGACAGAAATACACTGGTGCAGGTAGGTAAGTTACCCTGTTAACGTCACACATCGATAAGTTGCGCGTCGAAAAGTATATAGTGTCAAGTAGGGCCTCTAATATGGTCGTATATAACAGTTATATGCATGTAAGTTGCCTATGTCTGAGAGGGGGCTGACTTTGTTACTATTGAGTGGGCAGACTGATACACGTTTGGCAAATTTGTGCCGTATTTATTCCCTCGTGGGGACGTTTTGGCGTGTGTCGACCGCATTAGACGCAGATTCCGTGGGTCCCTGTGACGTGCTAAAGCTGGAGGATTGTTCTGGCGAGTGGGGGGGGGGGGTGGATTTGCATAGCTAAACAACTGCAACTTCAACCTATGCTTTATTTGGTATTAAAATCAAGTTATTTTATTACTGTATAATGTTTCATATGGCAGAAATATGCAAACTTGGTTATCAATTTAGTAATAGCATGGGGTCGAAAGAAAGGGCTTTCCATTACTTATCATGGGGATGCCACCATTTGGTGCGTAACTTCAATATGGGTCTAAAATCAATCTTTTGTCAAGTATTACTGAGTGGATTTGGTGACATGTAATCCAGAATACGAAATCCCCATGGACGCTGGGCGGTGACAATGGATCCACAATACGACTTCACCATGGTCACTGGGCGGTACCACGGGATCCAGAATACGACTTCACCATGGCCACTGGGCGGCACCGTTGGATCCAGAATATGACGTCACCATGGTCACTTGGGGGTTCAATGGGATCCGGAATACGAAATCACCATGCTCACTGGGCGGGGGCAAGGGATCCATAATACGACGTCACGGTGTTCCCTGGGTGTCGCCATCGGATCCAGAATACGACATCACCATGGACGCTGGGCGGTGTCATGGTACGAAGAATACGACGCCAACTTGGTCACTGGGCGGTGCTTTGGGATCCAGAATACGACGTCACCATGGTCACAGGGGTATTCCACGGGATCCTGAATACAACGTCACCTTGGTCACTGGGCGGTGTCATGGCATCCAGCATACGACGTCACCTTGGTCACTGGGCGGTGTCATGGTACGAAGAATACGACGCCACCTTGGTCACTGGGCGGTGCTTTGGGGTGCAGAATACAACGTCACCATGGTCACAGGGGTGTTCCACGGGATCCTGAATACGACGTCACCTTGGTGACTGGGCGGTGTCATGGCATTCAGCATACGACGTCACCTTGGTCACTGGGTGGTGTCAGGGCATCCAGCATACGACTTCACCTTGGTCACTGAGAGATGCAGTGAAATCCAGAATACGACTTCACCATGGTCACTGGGCGGTGACAAGGGATCCAGAATACCACGCCGCCATAGTCACCGGGCGGTGTCATGGGATTCAGAATGCGATATCCCCATGGTCACTGGATCCAGAATGCGACGTCACCATGGTCACTGGGCGGCAGACATGGGGTAATCATAATCAGTAATCGTAATCGATTGTAATCGATTACATTTTTAAGTAATCGTAATCGTAGTCGATTACATTGGTTTTTAAGGCAATGTAATCGTAATCGTAATCGATTACATTGCTAATGTAATCGTAATCATGATTACTTTTGATGATTACTTTGCTATGTACACTCGGGCTGTTTGATCTCCGATTGATCGTCTTACTTTCCATGTCGCCTGTATCATATACGGAAACTCGCCATTGCAGTCTTACTGTGGAGATTCGATCCCCCTCGAAACCACCCTGGCCCTTCCTGCTCCACCCGACAAATAACCAGACATAACCAATTAATCTGGCTGGGGGTGCCACATTCTAATCCCCTCATTATCTTGTTTGCATTGGATAGCTAGAAGTATTCCAGAGCGACTTAGGAGTCTATATGTTGGGAGCAGGTAGGTGGGTGGGGGCTGCATTGGTAGGTAGATGGGGCTGTGATGGGAGGGTGGTAGATGCTTGTGTTATTGTTCTCAGTATCAAGATTGATTGGAAGAGGTGTTGTTATAAAACGAACTCGATTCGGTCAGGACTGGTGCACGGCGATGTATGGTGTGGTGGCTGGACTAGATTCTCTTGTTTCATATAACGGTGTGGCTTCCTTTAGTTCCATGGCATTTAAAATAGAGGTAAAGCTTTTTACGCGCGACACCTCCCTCTCCGGCGAGAATCCCAAAGTTCTAAAGTTTAAATGAATCCAGCAAGATAGAGGTGCGATTATCCGTCAGTGTTGTGTTTTTTATTTCAATTACGTCGAAAAACAGTGCATGTAATCACGATTGTAATCATGATTACATTGAATGTAATCGTAATCGTAATCGAGTACTTTCATATTTCCTGTAATCGTAATCGTAATCGTAATCATGAAATTCCCAAGTAATCGTACTCGTAATCGATTACATTTACAATGTAATCACCCCATGCCTGCTGGGCGGTGGCATGGGATCCAGAATACCACGTCACCATGGTCACTGGCGGTGCAATGGGATCCAGGATACGACGTCACCATGGTCACTGGGCGGTGCTATGGGATTCAGAATGCGATATCTCCATGGTCACTGGATCCAGAATGCGACGTCACCATGGTCGCTGGCGGTGTCATGGGATCCAGAATACCACGTCAACATGGTCACTGGGCGGTGGCATGGGATCCACAATGCGATATCCCCATGCTGACTGGATCCAGAATGCAACGTCATCATGGTCACTGGCGATGCAATGGGATGCAGAATACGTCGTCACTATGGTCACTGGGCGGTGCCATGAGATCCAGAATGCGATATCACCGCCATGGGACCAAGAATGCGACATCACGATGGTCGCTGGCCGGTGCCATGGGATCCAGAATACGTCTTCACCATGGTCAGTGGATGGTTCCATGGGATCCAGAATACGACGTCACCGTGGTCACTGGACGCCGTAATGAGTTCAACGGGAAAACGTCACCCTAGAAGTAAGAGATATGTTCATGTTCTGGAGCATTATCTGACGCGGGTTGAACTAGGCGGTATGGGAGTTTATCACTGTAGTCGTTTGCCATGGCCGCTGGCTTCGGTCTAACGATCCACTGGAATTTGATCACCCATGACATTTTCCCATAGGTTTATATTAATAGAGAATCATGGGAATGTTATATGTGAAGCGATGATTACCATCGTGGTAAAGTTTGGGATGCGACGAGGCTGGAAATGAAATGTTGGTGTTTTAGGCCACTTTTGTGTACATACAGGCTAAATTGGGCCAAGGAACGAGGCTGGAGGTTACATACCAATAGAAACCACCACCCCCATGTTACGTAATGCAATAACCCAAATTTTCAAACCCATGCTAGAAAAAAATCGGTACCCATGTTTGACTATAGGGGCCGCGGGAAATGGAAAAGATAGAGCAAGTATCCAACTATACTTTAAAAACAAACAGAACAGAGGTTGACGTGCGATATCTTTAGCTACAACCCATAGTATGACACCCCCCCTAGCGCGACCCGCCGGAAATTAGACACCCAGCGAATCAGCATGTGATGAGGTCGACCGAACAACGCACCCGTAACATCCGCAAGCATGATTCAATACGCCACAGACTAATGCAACAGGTAGTAATCTGGCCAAACATTAGTAAAAGAAACTACATATGCAAAGAAAGAAATAACCAGTAACCATATAACCCTGATATACGACCATATTTTAGGCACTACTTGACGGTATATACTTGTCTACGCAGCCACGACGACCTATTGATGTGTAACCTGGAGCGCATGTAGTCATCAGGTCCCCATCAGCCGTCCCTGTGACAGGGTAAAGAGGTATATCATAAGGGCCATTTATAGTGAATGTGAATTTACTATTTGAGGACATCTTTAAGGCGAAACGTGTAACAATTGCTGGTGCTTGAAGGTAGTGGAGACGAATGGAAAAGAATGGAGAGAGAAAAACAATATAGATGTTAAAAAAATGGTTGCGAAAACAAAAGTCTACAACACCCGGTATTCCCAGGCGGCCACCCATCCTAGTACTAACCGGGCCCAACGTTGCTCAACTACGGGGATCGGACGAGAACCGGTGCTTTCAACGTGGTATGGCCGTAGGCACTGTAGATGGTTTGGGACTGCGTTATATACCTGACCTCGTCTACTGTTGCCTCAAGATGTGGGATAATCTTTAAATAGTTATCAGATAATCCATTTGTGTCCAACAATGCGTGCTATTGGGATGGGTTGTCTACGATTGAGGCCTGACAGTTTACCAACTATATCAAGCGAGGCTCATGATTCGTACGCGCCGTGAACACGGACTCTCTAGCTGCTTCAGACCACACTCGCCAGGCGGCGCTATCGTACGGCTTGGGCTGGATATTGCCAACCGGTAGTGCTAAAATCTGTCATATTTACAAGGAACTTGGAAGCGTCTTATATTTTAAAGCGTTCAAGCGATTTAAATGTTGCGACATATCTACGATACGAATATACTTGATACAACCTGCGTGTTGCCCATACTCTTTTCTTTTATGTAGAGCCGGAGTTTATTTGGATGACAGTACCTTCTTTAGACGACAGCAGCATATATACTTTAAGATCTGTTGCCAGTTGATGACATAAATAAATAAATCTCTGCCGGTGATCATCGCGTTTTCTTACAGTCTCTGAGTGATATTTCATGTATTTTGCCTTGTTTGATGCGCTGCTTGGGAAACGTTTGTTTCAATGACGTCTCGCGTAATCCGGGGCGATAGGCGGCGTGGTCGCAGCAACTGACGGCGCCAAATTCTATATTTTCTCATTAGATTCAGCACACAGGTAGTGGACAGATGTGTGTCGACATCCGTCTCTTGAGACTGTAACGATGCGATCAGGACAGAAATACACTGATGCAGGTAGGTAAGTTACCCTGTTAACGTCACACATCGATAAGTTGCGCGTCGAAAAGTATATAGTGTCAAGTAGGGCCTCTAATATGGTCGTATATAACAGTTATATGCATGTCAGTTGCCTATGTCTGGGAGGGGGCTGATTTGTTACTATTGAGTGGGCAGACCGATACACGTTTGGCAAAATTTTGCCGTATTTATTCCTTCGTGGGGACGTTTTGGCGTGTGTCGACCGCATTAGACGCAGATTCCGTGGGTCCCTGTGACGTTTAAAGCTGGAGGATTGTTCTGGTGAGTGAGGGGGGGGGGGGGGGGATTGCATAGCTAAACAACTGCAACGTCAACCTATGCTTTATTTGCTATTAAAATCAAGTTATTTTATTACTGTATAATGTTTCATATGGCAGAAATATGCAAACTTGGTTATCAATTTAGTAATAGCATGGAGTTGAAAAAGAAGGGCTTTCCATTACTTATCATGGGGATGCCACCATTTGGTGCGTAACTTCAATATGGGTCTAAAATCAATCTTTTGTCAAGTATTACTGAGTAGATTTGGTGACATGTAATCCAGAATACGAAATCCCCATGGACGCTTGGCGGTGACAATGGATCCACAATACGACTTCACCATGGTCACTGGGCGGTACCACGGGATCCAGAATACGACTTCACCATGGTCACTGGGCGGCACCGTTGGATCCAGAATATGACGTAACCATGGTCACTTGGGGGTTCAATGGGATCCGGAATACGACATCACCATGCTCACTGGGCGGGGGCAAGGGATCCATAATACGACGTCACGGTATTCCCTGGGTGTCGCCATCGGATCCAGAATACGACATCACCATGGACGCTGGGCGGTGTCATGGTACGAAGAATACGACGCCAACTTGGTCACTGGGCGGTGTCATGGCATCCAGCATACGACGTCACCTTGGTCACTGGGCGGTGTCATGGTACGAAGAATACGACGCCACCTTGGTCACTGGGCGGTGCTTTGGGGTGCAGAATACAACGTCACCATGGTCACAGGGGTGTTCCACGGGATCCTGAATACGACGTCACCTTGGTGACTGGGCGGTGTCATGGCATTCAGCATACGACGTCACCTTGGTCACTGGGTGGTGTCAGGGCATCCAGCATACGACTTCACCTTGGTCACTGAGAGATGCAGTGAAATCCAGAATACGACTTCACCATGGTCACTGGGCGGTGACAAGGGATCCAGAATACCACGCCGCCATAGTCACCGGGCGGTGTCATGGGATTCAGAATGCGATATCCCCATGGTCACTGGATCCAGAATGCGACGTCACCATGGTCACTGGGCGGCAGACATGGGGTAATCATAATCAGTAATCGTAATCGATTGTAATCGATTACATTTTTAAGTAATCGTAATCGTAGTCGATTACATTGGTTTTTAAGGCAATGTAATCGTAATCGTAATCGATTACATTGCTAATGTAATCGTAATCATGATTACTTTTGATGATTACTTTGCTATGTACACTCGGGCTGTTTGATCTCCGATTGATCGTCTTACTTTCCATGTCGCCTGTATCATATACGGAAACTCGCCATTGCAGTCTTACTGTGGAGATTCGATCCCCCTCGAAACCACCCTGGCCCTTCCTGCTCCACCCGACAAATAACCAGACATAACCAATTAATCTGGCTGGGGGTGCCACATTCTAATCCCCTCATTATCTTGTTTGCATTGGATAGCTAGAAGTATTCCAGAGCGACTTAGGAGTCTATATGTTGGGAGCAGGTAGGTGGGTGGGGGCTGCATTGGTAGGTAGATGGGGCTGTGATGGGAGGGTGGTAGATGCTTGTGTTATTGTTCTCAGTATCAAGATTGATTGGAAGAGGTGTTGTTATAAAACGAACTCGATTCGGTCAGGACTGGTGCACGGCGATGTATGGTGTGGTGGCTGGACTAGATTCTCTTGTTTCATATAACGGTGTGGCTTCCTTTAGTTCCATGGCATTTAAAATAGAGGTAATAACTTTTTACGCGCGACACCTCCCTCTCCGGCGAGAATCCCAAAGTTCTAAAGTTTAAATGAATCCAGCAAGATAGAGGTGCGATTATCCGTCAGTGTTGTGTTTTTTATTTCAATTACGTCGAAAAACAGTGCATGTAATCACGATTGTAATCATGATTACATTGAATGTAATCGTAATCGTAATCATGAAATTCCCAAGTAATCGTACTCGTAATCGATTACATTGACAATGTAATCACCCCATGCCTGCTGGGCGGTGGCATGGGATCCAGAATACCACGTCACCATGGTCACTGGCGGTGCCATGGGATCCAGGATACGACGTCACCATGGTCACTGGGCGGTGCTATGGGATTCAGAATGCGATATCTCCATGGTCACTGGATCCAGAATGCGACGTCACCATGGTCGCTGGCGGTGTCATGGGATCCAGAATACCACGTCAACATGGTCACTGGGCGGTGGCATGGGATCCACAATGCGATATCCCCATGCTGACTGGATCCAGAATGCAACGTCATCATGGTCACTGGCGATGCAATGGGATGCAGAATACGTCGTCACTATGGTCACTGGGCGGTGCCATGAGATCCAGAATGCGATATCACCGCCATGGGACCAAGAATGCGACATCACGATGGTCGCTGGCCGGTGCCATGGGATCCAGAATACGTCTTCACCATGGTCAGTGGATGGTTCCATGGGATCCAGAATACGACGTCACCGTGGTCACTGGACGCCGTAATGAGTTCAACGGGAAAACGTCACCCTAGAAGTAAGAGATATGTTCATGTTCTGGAGCATTATCTGACGCGGGTTGAACTAGGCGGTATGGGAGTTTATCACTGTAGTCGTTTGCCATGGCCGCTGGCTTCGGTCTAACGATCCACTGGAATTTGATCACCCATGACATTTTCCCATAGGTTTATATTAATAGAGAATCATGGGAATGTTATATGTGAAGCGATGATTACCATCGTGGTAAAGTTTGGGATGCGACGAGGCTGGAAATGAAATGTTGGTGTTTTAGGCCACTTTTGTGTACATACAGGCTAAATTGGGCCAAGGAACGAGGCTGGAGGTTACATACCAATAGAAACCACCACCCCCATGTTACGTAATGCAATAACCCAAATTTTCAAACCCATGCTAGAAAAAAATCGGTACCCATGTTTGACTATAGGGGCCGCGGGAAATGGAAAAGATAGAGCAAGTATCCAACTATACTTTAAAAACAAACAGAACAGAGGTTGACGTGCGATATCTTTAGCTACAACCCATAGTATGACACCCCCCCTAGCGCGACCCGCCGGAAATTAGACACCCAGCGAATCAGCATGTGATGAGGTCGACCGAACAACGCACCCGTAACATCCGCAAGCATGATTCAATACGCCACAGACTAATGCAACAGGTAGTAATCTGGCCAAACATTAGTAAAAGAAACTACATATGCAAAGAAAGAAATAACCAGTAACCATATAACCCTGATATACGACCATATTTTAGGCACTACTTGACGGTATATACTTGTCTACGCAGCCACGACGACCTATTGATGTGTAACCTGGAGCGCATGTAGTCATCAGGTCCCCATCAACCGTCCCTGTGACAGGGTAAAGAGGTATATCATAAGGGCCATTTATAGTGAATGTGAATTTACTATTTGAGGACATCTTTAAGGCGAAACGTGTAACAATTGCTGGTGCTTGAAGGTAGTGGAGACGAATGGAAAAGAATGGAGAGAGAAAAACAATATAGATGTTAAAAAAATGGTTGCGAAAACAAAAGTCTACAACACCCGGTATTCCCAGGCGGCCACCCATCCTAGTACTAACCGGGCCCAACGTTGCTCAACTACGGGGATCGGACGAGAACCGGTGCTTTCAACGTGGTATGGCCGTAGGCACTGTAGATGGTTTGGGACTGCGTTATATACCTGACCTCGTCTACTGTTGCCTCAAGATGTGGGATAATCTTTAAATAGTTATCAGATAATCCATTTGTGTCCAACAATGCGTGCTATTGGGATGGGTTGTCTACGATTGAGGCCTGACAGTTTACCAACTATATCAAGCGAGGCTCATGATTCGTACGCGCCGTGAACACGGACTCTCTAGCTGCTTCAGACCACACTCGCCAGGCGGCGCTATCGTACGGCTTGGGCTGGATATTGCCAACCGGTAGTGCTAAAATCTGTCATATTTACAAGGAACTTGGAAGCGTCTTATATTTTAAAGCGTTCAAGCGATTTAAATGTTGCGACATATCTACGATACGAATATACTTGATACAACCTGCGTGTTGCCCATACTCTTTTCTTTTATGTAGAGCCGGAGTTTATTTGGATGACAGTACCTTCTTTAGACGACAGCAGCATATATACTTTAAGATCTGTTGCCAGTTGATGACATAAATAAATAAATCTCTGCCGGTGATCATCGCGTTTTCTTACAGTCTCTGAGTGATATTTCATGTATTTTGCCTTGTTTGATGCGCTGCTTGGGAAACGTTTGTTTCAATGACGTCTCGCGTAATCCGGGGCGATAGGCGGCGTGGTCGCAGCAACTGACGGCGCCAAATTCTATATTTTCTCATTAGATTCAGCACACAGGTAGTGGACAGATGTGTGTCGACATCCGTCTCTTGAGACTGTAACGATGCGATCAGGACAGAAATACACTGATGCAGGTAGGTAAGTTACCCTGTTAACGTCACACATCGATAAGTTGCGCGTCGAAAAGTATATAGTGTCAAGTAGGGCCTCTAATATGGTCGTATATAACAGTTATATGCATGTCAGTTGCCTATGTCTGGGAGGGGGCTGATTTGTTACTATTGAGTGGGCAGACCGATACACGTTTGGCAAAATTTTGCCGTATTTATTCCTTCGTGGGGACGTTTTGGCGTGTGTCGACCGCATTAGACGCAGATTCCGTGGGTCCCTGTGACGTTTAAAGCTGGAGGATTGTTCTGGTGAGTGAGGGGGGGGGGGGATTGCATAGCTAAACAACTGCAACGTCAACCTATGCTTTAGTTGCTATTAAAATCAAGTTATTTTATTACTGTATAATGTTTCATATGGCAGAAATATGCAAACTTGGTTATCAATTTAGTAATAGCATGGAGTTGAAAAAGAAGGGCTTTCCATTACTTATCATGGGGATGCCACCATTTGGTGCGTAACTTCAATATGGGTCTAAAATCAATCTTTTGTCAAGTATTACTGAGTTGATTTGGTGACATGTAATCCAGAATACGAAATCCCCATGGACGCTTGGCGGTGACAATGGATCCACAATACGACTTCACCATGGTCACTGGGCGGTACCACGGGATCCAGAATACGACTTCACCATGGTCACTGGGCGGCACCGTTGGATCCAGAATATGACGTAACCATGGTCACTTGGGGGTTCAATGGGATCCGGAATACGAAATCACCATGCTCACTGGGCGGGGGCAAGGGATCCATAATACGACGTCACGGTATTCCCTGGGTGTCGCCATCGGATCCAGAATACGACATCACCATGGACGCTGGGCGGTGTCATGGTACGAAGAATACGACGCCAACTTGGTCACTGGGCGGTGTCATGGTATCCAGCATACGACGTCACCTTGGTCACTGGGCGGTGTCATGGTACGAAGAATACGACGCCACCTTGGTCACTGGGCGGTGCTTTGGGGTGCAGAATACAACGTCACCATGGTCACAGGGGTGTTCCACGGGATCCTGAATACGACGTCACCTTGGTGACTGGGCGGTGTCATGGCATTCAGCATACGACGTCACCTTGGTCACTGGGTGGTGTCAGGGCATCCAGCATACGACATCACCTTGGTCACTGAGAGATGCAGTGAAATCCAGAATACGACTTCACCATGGTCACTGGGCGGTGACAAGGGATCCAGAATACCACGCCGCCATAGTCACCGGGCGGTGTCATGGGATTCAGAATGCGATATCCCCATGGTCACTGGGCGGTGGCATGGGATCCAGAATACCACGTCACCATGGTCACTGGGCGGTACCATGGGATCCAGAATACTTCACCATGCTTATTGGGCAGCACCATTGGATCTAGAATATGACGTCACCATGGTCCCTTTGGGGTTCAAGGGGTTCCGGAATACGAAATGACCATGCTCACTGGGCGGCGACAAGGAATCCATAATACGACGTCACGGTGGTCCCTACGTTTCGCCATCGGATCCAGAATACGACATCAGCATGGTCACTGAGAGATGCCATGAAGTCCAGAATACGACGTCACCATGGTCACTGGCCGTGCCATGGGATCCAGGATACGACGTCACCATGGTCACTGGGCGGTGCTATGGGATTCAGAATGCGATATCTCCATGGTCAATGGATCCAGAATGCGACGTCACCATGGTCGCAGGCGGTGTCATGGGATCCAGAATACCACGTCACCATGGTCACTGGGCGGTGGCATGGGATCCACAATGCGATATCCCCATGCTGACTGGATCCAGAATGCAACGTCATCATGGTCACTGCCGATGCAATGGGATGCAGAATACGTCGTCACTATGGTCACTGGGCGGTGCCATGAGATCCAGAATGCGATATCCCCATGCTGACTGGATCCAGAATGCAACGTCATCATGGTCACTGGCGATGCAATGGGATGCAGAATACGTCGTCACTATGGTCACTGGGCGGTGCCATGAGATCCAGAATGCGATATCCCCATGCTGACTGGATCCAGAATGCAACGTATTCATGGTCACTGGCGATGCAATGGGATGCAGAATACGTCGTCACTATGGTCACTGGGCGGTGCCATGAGATCCAGAATGCGATATCACCGCCATGGGACCAAGAATGCGGCATCACGATGGTCGCTGGCCGGTGCCATGGGATCCAGAATACGTCTTCACCATGGTCAGTGGACGGTTCCATGGGATCCAGAAAACGACGTCACCATGGTCACTGGACGCCGTAATGAGTTCAACGGGAAAACGTCACCCTAGAAGTAAGAGATATGTTCATGTTCTGGAGCATTATCTGACGCGGGTTGAACTAGGCGGTATGGGAGTTTATCACTGTAGTCGTTTGCCATGGCCGCTGGCTTCGGTCTAACGATGCAGTGGAATTTGATCACCCATGACATTTTCCCATAGGTTAATATTAATAGAGAATCATGGGAATGTTATATGTGAAGCGATGATTACCATCGTGGTAAAGTTTGGGATGCGACGAGGCTGGAGGTTACATACCAATAGAAACCACCACCCCCATGTTACGTAATGCAATAACCCAAATTTTCAAACCCATGCTAGAAAAAAATCGGTACCCATGTTTGACTATATGGGCCGCGGGAAATGGAAAAGATAGAGCAAGTATCCAACTTTACTTTAAAAACAAACAGAACAGAGGTTGACGTGCGATATCTTTAGCTACAACCCATAGTATGACACCCCCCCTAGCGCGACCCGCCGGAAATTAGACACCCAGCGAATCAGCATGTGATGAGGTCGACCGAACAACGCACCCGTAACATCCGCAAGCATGATTCAATACGCCACAGACTAATGCAACAGGTAGTAATCTGGCCAAACATTAGTAAAAGAAACTACATATGCAAAGAAGGAAATAACCAGTAACCATATAACCCTGATATACGACCATATTTTAGGCACTACTTGACGGTATATACTTGTCTACGCAGCCACGACGACCTATTGATGTGTAACCTGGAGCGCATGTAGTCATAAGGTCCCCATCAACCGTCCCTGTGACAGGGCAAAGATGTATATCATAAGGGTAATTTTATGGTGAATGTGAATTTACTATTTGAGGACATCTTTAAGGCGAAACGTGTAACAATTGCTGGTGCTTGAAGGTAGTGGAGACGAATGGAAAAGAATGGAGAGAGAAAAACAGTATAGATGTTAAAAAAATGGTTGCGAAAACAAAAGTCTACAACACCCGGTATTCCCAGGCGGTCACCCATCCTAGTACTAACCGGGCCCAACGTTGCTTAACTACGGGGATCGGACGAGAACCGGTGCTTTCAACGTGGTATGGCCGTAGGCACTGTAGATGGTTTGGGACGGCGTTATATACCTGACCTCGTCTACTGTTGCCTCAAGATGTGGGATAATCTTTAAATAGTTATCAGATAATCCATGTGTGTCCAACAATGCGTGTTATTGAGATGGGTTGTCTACGATTGAGGCCAGACAGTTTACCAACTATATCAAGCGAGGCTCATGATTCGCACGCGCCGTGAACACGGACTCTCTAGCTGCTTCAGACCACACTCGCCAGGCGGCGCTATCGTACGGCTTGGGCTGGATATTGCCAACCGGTAGTGCTAAAATCTGTCATCTTTACAAGGAACTTGGAAGAGTCTTATATTTTAAAGCGTTCAAGCGATTTAAATGTTGCGACATATCTACGATACGAATATACTTGATACAACCTGCGTGTTGCCCATACTCTTTTCTTTTATGTAGAGCCGGAGTTTATTTGGATGACAGTACCTTCTTTAGACGACAGCAGCATATATACTTTAAGATCTGTTGCCAGTTGATGACATAAATAAATAAATCTCTGCCGGTGATCATCGCGTTTTCTTACAGTCTCTGAGTGATATTTCATGTATTTTGCCTTGTTTGATGCGCTTCTTGGGAAACGTTTGTTTCAATGACGTCTCGCGTAACCCGGGGCGATAGGCGGCGTGGTCGCAGCAACTGACGGCGCCAAATTCTATATTTTCTCATTAGATTCAGCACACAGGTAGTGGACAGATGTGTGTGGACATCCGTCTCTTGAGACTGTAACGATGCGATCAGGACAGAAATACACTGGTGCAGGTAGGTAAGTTACCCTGTTAACGTCACACATCGATAAGTTGCGCGTCGAAAAGTATATAGTGTCAAGTAGGGCCTCTAATATGGTCGTATATAACAGTTATATGCATGTCAGTTGCCTATGTCTGAGAGGGGGCTGATTTGTTACTATTGAGTGGGCAGACTGATACACGTTTGGCAAAATTTTGCCGTATTTATTCCTTCGTGGGGACGTTTTGGCGTGTGTCGACCGCATTAGACGCAGATTCCGTGGGTCCCTGTGACGTTTAAAGCTGGAGGATTGTTCCGGTGAGTGGGTGGGGGGGGGGGGGGGGGGGATGCATAGCTAAACAACTGCAACGTCAACCTATGCTTTATTTGCTATTAAAATCAAGTTATTTTATTACTGTAAAATGTTTCATATGGCAGAAATATGCAAACTTGGTTATCAATTTAGTAATAGCATGGAGTTGAAAAAGAAGGGTTTTCCATTACTTATCATGGGGATGCCACCATTTGGTGCGTAACCTCAATATGGGTCTAAAATCAATTTTTTGTCGAGTATTACTGAGTAGATTTGGTGACATGTAATCCAGAATACGAAATCCCCATGGACGCTGGGCGGTGACAATGGATCCAGAATACGACTTCACCATGGTCACTGGGCGGTACCACGGGATCCAGAATACGACTTCACCATGGTCACTGGGCGGCACCGTTGGATCCAGAATATGACGTAACCATGGTCACTTGGGGGTTCAATGGGATCCGGAATACGACATCACCATGCTCACTGGGCGGGGGCAAGGGATCCATAATACGACGTCATCATGGACGCTGGGCGGTGTCATTGTACGAAGAATACGACGCCACCTTGGTCACTGGGCGGTGCTTTGGGATCCAGAATACGACGTCACCATGGTCACAGGGGTGTTCCACGGGATCCTGAATACGACGTCACCTTGGTCACTGGGCTGTGTCATGGCATCCAGCATACGACGTCACCTTGGTCACTGGGCGGTGTCATGGTACGAAGAATACGACGCCACATTGGTCACTGGGCGGTGCTTTGGGGTGCAGAATACAACGTCACCATGGTCACTGGGCGGTGACAAGGGATCCAGAATACCACGCCGCCATAGTCACCGGGCGGTTTCATGGGATTCAGAATGCGATATCCTCATGGTCACTGGATCCAGAATGCGACGTCACCATGGTCACTGGGCGGTGGCATGGGATCCATAATACCACGTCACGATGGTCACTGGGCGGTACCATGGGATCCAGAATACTTCACCATGCTTATTGGGCAGCACCATTGGATCCAGAAGATGACGTCACCATGGTCCCTTTGGGGTTCAATGGGTTCCGGAATACGAAATGACCATGCTCACTGGGCGGCGACAAGGGATCCATAATACGACGTCACGGTGGTCCCTACGTGTCGCCATCGGATCCAGAATACGACATCAGCATGGTCACTGAGAGATGCCATGAAATCCAGAATACGACGTCACCATGGTCCCTGGCGGTGCCATGGGATCCAGGATACGACGTCACCTTGGTCACTGGGTGGTGTCAGGGCATCCAGCATACGACATCACCTTGGTCACTGAGAGATGCAGTGAAATCCAGAATACGACTTCACCATGGTCACTGGGCGGTGACAAGGGATCCAGAATACCACGCCGCCATAGTCACCGGGCGGTGTCATGGGATTCAGAATGCGATATCCCCATGGTCACTGGGCGGTGGCATGGGATCCAGAATACCACGTCACCATGGTCACTGGGCGGTACCATGGGATCCAGAATACTTCACCATGCTTATTGGGCAGCACCATTGGATCTAGAATATGACGTCACCATGGTCCCGTTGGGGTTCAAGGGGTTCCGGAATACGAAATGACCATGCTCACTGGGCGGCGACAAGGAATCCATAATACGACGTCACGGTGGTCCCTACGTTTCGCCATCGGATCCAGAATACGACATCAGCATGGTCACTGAGAGATGCCATGAAGTCCAGAATACGACGTCACCATGGTCACTGGCGGTGCCATGGGATCCAGGATACGACGTCACCATGGTCACTGGGCGGTGCTATGGGATTCAGAATGCGATATCTCCATGGTCAATGGATCCAGAATGCGACGTCACCATGGTCGCAGGCGGTGTCATGGGATCCAGAATACCACGTCACCATGGTCACTGGGCGGTGGCATGGGATCCACAATGCGATATCCCCATGCTGACTGGATCCAGAATGCAACGTCATCATGGTCACTGCCGATGCAATGGGATGCAGAATACGTCGTCACTATGGTCACTGGGCGGTGCCATGAGATCCAGAATGCGATATCCCCATGCTGACTGGATCCAGAATGCAACGTCATCATGGTCACTGGCGATGCAATGGGATGCAGAATACGTCGTCACTATGGTCACTGGGCGGTGCCATGAGATCCAGAATGCGATATCCCCATGCTGACTGGATCCAGAATGCAACGTCATCATGGTCACTGGCGATGCAATGGGATGCAGAATACGTCGTCACTATGGTCACTGGGCGGTGCCATGAGATCCAGAATGCGATATCACCGCCATGGGACCAAGAATGCGACATCACGATGGTCGCTGGCCGGTGCCATGGGATCCAGAATACGTCTTCACCATGGTCAGTGGACGGTTCCATGGGATCCAGAAAACGACGTCACCATGGTCACTGGACGCCGTAATGAGTTCAACGGGAAAACGTCACCCTAGAAGTAAGAGATATGTTCATGTTCTGGAGCATTATCTGACGCGGGTTGAACTAGGCGGTATGGGAGTTTATCACTGTAGTCGTTTGCCATGGCCGCTGGCTTCGGTCTAACGATGCACTGGAATTTGATCACCCATGACATTTTCCCATAGGTTAATATTAATAGAGAATCATGGGAATGTTATATGTGAAGCGATGATTACCATCGTGGTAAAGTTTGGGATGCGACGAGGCTGGAGGTTACATACCAATAGAAACCACCACCCCCATGTTACGTAATGCAATAACCCAAATTTTCAAACCCATGCTAGAAAAAAATCGGTACCCATGTTTGACTATATGGGCCGCGGGAAATGGAGAAGATAGAGCAAGTATCCAACTTTACTTTAAAAACAAACAGAACAGAGGTTGACGTGCGATATCTTTAGCTACAACCCATAGTATGACACCCCCCCTAGCGCGACCCGCCGGAAATTAGACACCCAGCGAATCAGCATGTGATGAGGTCGACCGAACAACGCACCCGTAACATCCGCAAGCATGATTCAATACGCCACAGACTAATGCAACAGGTAGTAATCTGGCCAAACATTAGTAAACGAAACTACATATGCAAAGAAGGAAATAACCAGTAACCATATAACCCTGATATACGACCATATTTTAGGCACTACTTGACGGTATATACTTGTCTACGCAGCCACGACGACCTATTGATGTGTAACCTGGAGCGCATGTAGTCATAAGGTCCCCATCAACCGTCCCTGTGACAGGGCAAAGATGTATATCATAAGGGTAATTTTATGGTGAATGTGAATTTACTATTTGAGGACATCTTTAAGGCGAAACGTGTAACAATTGCTGGTGCTTGAAGGTAGTGGAGACGAATGGAGAGAGAAAAACAGTATAGATGTTAAAAAAATGGTTGCGAAAACAAAAGTCTACAACACCCGGTATTCCCAGGCGGTCACCCATCCTAGTACTAACCGGGCCCAACGTTGCTTAACTACGGGGATCGGACGAGAACCGGTGCTTTCAACGTGGTATGGCCGTAGGCACTGTAGATGGTTTGGGACGGCGTTATATACCTGACCTCGTCTACTGTTGCCTCAAGATGTGGGATAATCTTTAAATAGTTATCAGATAATCCATGTGTGTCCAACAATGCGTGTTATTGGGATGGGTTGTCTACGATTGAGGCCAGACAGTTTACCAACTATATCAAGCGAGGCTCATGATTCGCACGCGCCGTGAACACGGACTCTCTAGCTGCTTCAGACCACACTCGCCAGGCGGCGCTATCGTACGGCTTGGGCTGGATATTGCCAACCGGTAGTGCTAAAATCTGTCATCTTTACGAGGAACTTGGAAGAGTCTTATATTTTAAAGCGTTCAAGCGATTTAAATGTTGCGACATATCTACGATACGAATATACTTGATACAACCTGCGTGTTGCCCATACTCTTTTCTTTTATGTAGAGCCGGAGTTTATTTGGATGACAGTACCTTCTTTAGACGACAGCAGCATATATACTTTAAGATCTGTTGCCAGTTGATGACATAAATAAATAAATCTCTGCCGGTGATCATCGCGTTTTCTTACAGTCTCTGAGTGATATTTCATGTATTTTGCCTTGTTTGATGCGCTTCTTGGGAAACGTTTGTTTCAATGACGTCTCGCGTAACCCGGGGCGATAGGCGGCGTGGTCGCAGCAACTGACGGCGCCAAATTCTATATTTTCTCATTAGATTCAGCACACAGGTAGTGGACAGATGTGTGTGGACATCCGTCTCTTGAGACTGTAACGATGCGATCAGGACAGAAATACACTGGTGCAGGTAGGTAAGTTACCCTGTTAACGTCACACATCGATAAGTTGCGCGTCGAAAAGTATATAGTGTCAAGTAGGGCCTCTAATATGGTCGTATATAACAGTTATATGCATGTCAGTTGCCTATGTCTGAGAGGGGGCTGATTTGTTACTATTGAGTGGGCAGACTGATACACGTTTGGCAAAATTTTGCCGTATTTATTCCTTCGTGGGGACGTTTTGGCGTGTGTCGACCGCATTAGACGCAGATTCCGTGGGTCCCTGTGACGTTTAAAGCTGGAGGATTGTTCCGGTGAGTGGGTGGGGGGGGGGGGGGGGGAATGCATAGCTAAACAACTGCAACGTCAACCTATGCTTTATTTGCTATTAAAGTCAAGTTATTTTATTACTGTAAAATGTTTCATATGGCAGAAATATGCAAACTTGGTTATCAATTTAGTAATAGCATGGAGTTGAAAAAGAAGGGCTTTCCATTACTTATCATGGGGATGCCACCATTTGGTGCGTAACCTCAATATGGGTCTAAAATCAATCTTTTGTCGAGTATTACTGAGTAGATTTGGTGACATGTAATCCAGAATACGAAATCCCCATGGACGCTGGGCGGTGACAATGGATCCAGAATACGACTTCATCATGGTCACTGCGCGGTACCACGGGATCCAGAATACGACTTCACCATGGTCACTGGGCGGCACCGTTGGATCCAGAATATGACGTAACCATGGTCACTTGGGGGTTCAATGGGATCCGGAATACGACATCACCATGCTCACTGGGCGGGGGCAAGGGATCCATAATACGACGTCATCATGGACGCTGGGCGGTGTCATTGTACGAAGAATACGACGCCACCTTGGTCACTGGGCGGTGCTTTGGGATCCAGAATACGACGTCACCATGGTCACAGGGGTGTTCCACGGGATCCTGAATACGACGTCACCTTGGTCACTGGGCTGTGTCATGGCATCCAGCATACGACGTCACCTTGGTCACTGGGCGGTGTCATGGTACGAAGAATACGACGCCACATTGGTCACTGGGCGGTGCTTTGGGGTGCAGAATACAACGTCACCATGGTCACTGGGCGGTGACAAGGGATCCAGAATACCACGCCGCCATAGTCACCGGGCGGTTTCATGGGATTCAGAATGCGATATCCCCATGGTCACTGGATCCAGAATGCGACGTCACCATGGTCACTGGGCGGTGGCATGGGATCCATAATACCACGTCACGATGGTCACTGGGCGGTACCATGGGATCCAGAATACTTCACCATGCTTATTGGGCAGCACCATTGGATCCAGAATATGACGTCACCATGGTCCCTTTGGGGTTCAATGGGTTCCGGAATACGAAATGACCATGCTCACTGGGCGGCGACAAGGGATCCATAATACGACGTCACGGTGGTCCCTACGTGTCGCCATCGGATCCAGAATACGACATCAGCATGGTCACTGAGAGATGCAGTGAAATCCAGAATACGACTTCACCATGGTCACTGGGCGGTGACAAGGGATCCAGAATACCACGCCGCCATAGTCACCGGGCGGTGTCATGGGATTCAGAATGCGATATCCCCATGGTCACTGGGCGGTGGCATGGGATCCAGAATACCACGTCACCATGGTCACTGGGCGGTACCATGGGATCCAGAATACTTCACCATGCTTATTGGGCAGCACCATTGGATCTAGAATATGACGTCACCATGGTCCCTTTGGGGTTCAAGGGGTTCCGGAATACGAAATGACCATGCTCACTGGGCGGCGACAAGGGATCCATAATACGACGTCACGGTGGTCCCTACGTGTCGCCATCGGATCCAGAATACGACATCAGCATGGTCACTGAGAGATGCCATGAAATCCAGAATACGACGTCACCATGGTCCCTGGCGGTGCCATGGGATCCAGGATACGACGTCACCATGGTCACTGGGCGGTGCTATGGGATTCAGAATGCGAT
Source organism: Arenicola marina (assembly GCA_964019135.1). Lineage (NCBI taxonomy): Eukaryota > Metazoa > Annelida > Polychaeta > Arenicolidae > Arenicola > Arenicola marina. The sequence goes on from CAXHSH010000284.1 coordinate 73,557, forward strand.
ATCTCCATGGTCACGCCATGGTCGTATATAACAGTTATATGCATGTCAGTTGCCTATGTCTGGGAGGGGGCTGAATTTGTTACTATTGAGTGGGCAGACTGATACACGTTTGGCAAAATTTTGCCGCATTTATTCCTTCGTGGGGACGTTTTGGCGTGTGTCGACCGCATTAGACGCAGATTCCGTGGGTCCCTGTGACGTTTAAAGCTGGAGGATTGTTCTGGTGAGTGGGGGGGGGGGGGGGGGGATTGCATAGCTAAACAACTGCAACGTCAACCTATGCTTTATTTGATATTAAAATAAAGTTATTTTATTACTGTATAATGTTTCATATGGCAGAAATATGCAAACTTGGTTATCAATTTAGTAATAGCATGGGGTTGAAAGAAAGGGCTTTCCATTACTTATCATGGGGATGCCACCATTTGGTGCGTAACTTCAATATGGGTCTAAAATCAATCTTTTGTCAAGTATTACTGAGTAGATTTGGTGACATGTAATCCAGAATACGAAATCCCCATGGACGCTTGGCGGTGACAATGGATCCACAATACGACTTCATCATGGTCACTGGGCGGTACCACGGGATCCAGAATACGACTTCACCATGGTGACTGGGCGGCACCGTTGGATCCAGAATATGACGTTACCATGGTCACTTGGGGGTTCAATGTGATCCGGAATACGAAATCACCATGCTCACTGGGCGGGGGCAAGGGATCCATAATACGACGTCACGGTCTTCCCTGGGTGTCGCCATCGGATCCAGAATACGACATCACCATGGACGCTGGGCGGTGTCATGGTACGAAGAATACGACGCCAACTTGGTCACTGGGCTGTGCTTTGGGATCCAGAATACGACGTCACCATGGTCACAGGGGTGTTCCACGGGATCCTGAATACGACGTCACCTTGGTCACTGGGCGGTGTCATGGCATCCAGCATACGACGTCACCTTGGTCACTGGGCGGTGTCATGGTACGAAGAATACGACGCCACCTTGGTCACTAGGCGGTGCTTTGGGGTGCAGAATACAACGTCACCATGGTCACAGGGGTGTTCCACGGGATCCTGAATACGACGTCACCTTGGTGACTGGGCGGTGTCATGGCATTCAGCATACGACGTCACTTTGGTCACTGGGTGGTGTCAGGGCATCCAGCATACGACTTCACCTTGGTCACTGAGAGATGCAGTGAAATCCAGAATACGACTTCACCATGGTCACTGGGCGGTGACAAGGGATCCAGAATGCGATATCCCCATGGTCACTGGATCCAGAATGCGACGTCACCATGGTCACTGGGCGGTGGCATGGGATCCAGAATACCACGTCACCATGGTCACTGGGCGGTACCATGGGATCCAGAATACTTCACCATGCTTATTGGGCAGCACCATTGGATCCAGAATATGACGTCGCCATGGTCCCTTTGGGGTTCAAGGGGTTCCGGAATACGAAATGACCATGCTCACTGGGCGGCGACAAGGGATCCATAATACGACGTCACGGTGGTCCCTACGTGTTGCCATCGGATCCAGAATACGACATCAGCATGGTCACTGAGAGATGCCATGAAATCCAGAATACGACGTCACCATGGTCCCTGGCGGTGCCATGGGATCCACGGATACGACGTCACCATGGTCACTGGGCGGTGCTATGGGATTCAGAATGCGATATCTCCATGGTCACTGGATCCAGAATACGACGTCACCATGGTCGCTGGCGGTGTCATGGTATCCAGAATACGTCGTCACTATGGTCACTGGGCGGTGCCATGAGATCCAGAATGCGATATCACCGCCATGGGACCAAGAATGCGACATCACGATGGTCGCTGGGCGGTGGCATGGGATCCAGAATACCACGTCACCATGGTCACTGGGCGGTACCATGGGATCCAGAATACTTCACCATGCTTATTGAGCAGCACCATTGGATCCAGAATATGACGTCACCATGGTCCCTTTGGGGTTCAAGGGGTTCCGGAATACGAAATGACCATGCTCACTGGGCGGCGACAAGGGATCCATAATACGACGTCACGGTGGTCCCTACGTTTCGCCATCGGATCCAGAATACGACATCAGCATGGTCACTGAGAGATGCCATGAAATCCAGAATACGACGTCACCATGGTCACTGGGCGGTGCTATGGGATTCAGAATGCGATATCTCCATGGTCAATGGATCCAGAATGCGACGTCACCATGGTCGCAGGCGGTGTCATGGGATCCAGAATACCACGTCACCATGGTCACTGGGCGGTGGCATGGGATCCACAATGCGATATCCCCATGCTGACTGGATCCAGAATGCAACGTCATCATGGTCACTGCCGATGCAATGGGATGCAGAATACGTCGTCACTATGGTCACTGGGCGGTGCCATGAGATCCAGAATGCGATATCCCCATGCTGACTGGATCCAGAATGCAACGTCATCATGGTCACTGGCGATGCAATGGGATGCAGAATACGTCGTCACTATGGTCACTGGGCGGTGCCATGAGATCCAGAATGCGATATCACCGCCATGGGACCAAGAATGCGACATCACGATGGTCGCTGGCCGGTGCCATGGGATCCAGAATACGTCTTCACCATGGTCAGTGGACGGTTCCATGGGATCCAGAATACGACGTCACCATGGTCACTGGACGCCGTAATGAGTTCCACGGGAAAACGTCACCCTAGAAGTAAGAGATATGTTCATGTTCTGGAGCATTATCTGACGCGGGTTGAACTAGGCGGTATGGGAGTTTATCACTGTAGTCGTTTGCCATGGCCGCTGGCTTCGGTCTAATGATGCACTGGAATTTGATCACCCATGACATTTTCCCATAGGTTAATATTAATAGAGAATCATGGGAATGTTATATGTGAAGCGATGATTACCATCGTGGTAAAGTTTGGGATGCGACGAGGCTGGAGGTTACATACCAATAGAAACCACCACCCCCATGTTACGTAATGCAATAACCCAAATTTTCAGACCCATGCTAGAAAAAAATCGGTACCCATGTTTGACTATATGGGCCGCGGGAAATGGAAAAGATAGAGCAAGTATCCAACTTTACTTTAAAAACAAACAGAACAGAGGTTGACGTGCGATATCTTTAGCTACAACCCATAGTATGACACCCCCCCCTAGCGCGACCCGCCGGAAATTAGATACCCAGCGAATCAGCATGTGATGAGGTCGACCGAACAACGCACCCGTAACATCCGCAAGCATGATTCAATACGCCACAGACTAATGCAACAGGTAGTAATCTGGCCAAACATTAGTAAAAGAAACTACATATGCAAAGAAAGAAATAACCAGTAACCATATAACCCTGATATACGACCATATTTTAGGCACTACTTGACGGTATATACTTGTCTACGCAGCCACGACGACCTATTGATGTGTAACCTGGAGCGCTTGTAGTCATCAGGTCCCCATCAACCGTCCCTGTGACAGGGCAAAGATGTATATCATAAGGGCCATTTATAGTGAATGTGAATTTACTATTTGAGGACATCTTTAAGGCGAAACGTGTAACAATTGCTGGTGCTTGAAGGTAGTGGAGACGAATGGAAAAGAATGGAGAGAGAAAAACAATATAGATGTTAAAAAAATGGTTGCGAAAACAAAAGTCTACAACACCCGGTATTCCCAGGCGGCCACCCATCCTAGTACTAACCGGGCCCAACGTTGCTCAACTACGGGGATCGGACGAGAACCGGTGCTTTCAACGTGGTATGGCCGTAGGCACTGTAGATGGTTTGGGACTGCGTTATATACCTGACCTCGTCTACTGTTGCCTCAAGATGTGGGATAATCTTTAAATAGTTATCAGATAATCCTTTTGTGTCCGACAATGCGTGCTATTGGGATGGGTTGTCTACGATTGAGGCCTGACAGTTTACCAACTATATCAAGCGAGGCTCATGATTCGCACGCGCCGTGAACACGGACTCTCTAGCTGCTTCAGACCACACTCGCCAGGCGGCGCTATCGTACGGCTTGGGCTGGATATTGCCAACCGGTAGTGCTAAAATCTGTCATCTTTACAAGGAACTTGGAAGCGTCTTATATTTTAAAGCGTTCAAGCGATTAAAATGTTGCGACATATCTACGATACGAATATACTTGATACAACCTGCGTGTTGCCCATACTCTTTTCTTTTATGTAGAGCCGGAGTTTATTTGGATGACAGTACCTTCTTTAGACGACAGCAGCATATATACTTTAAGATCTGTTGCCAGTTGATGACATAAATAAATAAATCTCTGCCGGTGATCATCGCGTTTTCTTACAGTCTCTGAGTGATATTTCATGTATTTTGCCTTGTTTGATGCGCTTCTTGGGAAACGTTTGTTTCAATGACGTCTCGCGTATCCCGGGGCGATAGGCGGCGTGGTCGCAGCAACTGACGGCGCCAAATTCTATATTTTCTCATTAGATTCAGCACACAGGTAGTGGACAGATGTGTGTGGACATCCGTCTCTTGAGACTGTAACGATGCGATCAGGACAGAAATACACTGGTGCAGGTAGGTAAGTTACCCTGTTAACGTCACACATCGATAAGTTGCGCGTCGAAAAGTATATAGTGTCAAGTAGGGCCTCTAATATGGTCGTATATAACAGTTATATGCATGTAAGTTGCCTATGTCTGGGAGGGGGCTGAATTTGTTACTATTGAGTGGGCAGACTGATACACGTTTGGCAAAATTTTGCCGCATTTATTCCTTCGTGGGGACGTTTTGGCGTGTGTCGACCGCATTAGACGCAGATTCCGTGGGTCCCTGTGACGTTTAAAGCTGGAGGATTGTTCTGGTGAGTGGGGGGGGGGGGGGATTGCATAGCTAAACAACTGCAACGTCAACCTATGCTTTATTTGATATTAACATAAAGTTATTTTATTACTGTATAATGTTTCATATGGCAGAAATATGCAAACTTGGTTATCAATTTAGTAATAGCATGGGGTTGAAAGAAAGGGCTTTCCATTACTTATCATGGGGATGCCACCATTTGGTGCGTAACTTCAATATGGGTCTAAAATCAATCTTTTGTCAAGTATTACTGAGTAGATTTGGTGACATGTAATCCAGAATACGAAATCCCCATGGACGCTTGGCGGTGACAATGGATCCAGAATACGACTTCATCATGGTCACTGGGCGGTACCACGGGATCCAGAATACGACTTCACCATGGTGACTGGGCGGCACCGTTGGATCCAGAATATGACGTTACCATGGTCACTTGGGGGTTCAATGTGATCCGGAATACGAAATCACCATGCTCACTGGGCGGGGGCAAGGGATCCATAATACGACGTCACGGTGTTCCCTGGGTGTCGCCATCGGATCCAGAATACGACATCACCATGGACGCTGGGCGGTGTCATGGTACGAAGAATACGACGCCAACTTGGTCACTGGGCTGTGCTTTGGGATCCAGAATACGACGTCACCATGGTCACAGGGGTGTTCCACGGGATCCTGAATACGACGTCACCTTGGTCACTGGGCGGTGTCATGGCATCCAGCATACGACGTCACCTTGGTCACTGGGCGGTGTCATGGTACGAAGAATACGACGCCACCTTGGTCACTAGGCGGTGCTTTGGGGTGCAGAATACAACGTCACCATGGTCACAGGGGTGTTCCACGGGATCCTGAATACGACGTCACCTTGGTGACTGGGCGGTGTCATGGCATTCAGCATACGACGTCACTTTGGTCACTGGGTGGTGTCAGGGCATCCAGCATACGACTTCACCTTGGTCACTGAGAGATGCAGTGAAATCCAGAATACGACTTCACCATGGTCACTGGGCGGTGACAAGGGATCCAGAATGCGATATCCCCATGGTCACTGGATCCAGAATGCGACGTCACCATGGTCACTGGGCGGTGGCATGGGATCCAGAATACCACGTCACCATGGTCACTGGGCGGTACCATGGGATCCAGAATACTTCACCATGCTTATTGGGCAGCACCATTGGATCCAGAATATGACGTCGCCATGGTCCCTTTGGGGTTCAAGGGGTTCCGGAATACGAAATGACCATGCTCACTGGGCGGCGACAAGGGATCCATAATACGACGTCACGGTGGTCCCTACGTTTCGCCATCGGATCCAGAATACGACATCAGCATGGTCACTGAGAGATGCCATGAAGTCCAGAATACGACGTCACCATGGTCACTGGCGGTGCCATGGGATCCAGGATACGACGTCACCATGGTCACTGGGCGGTGCTATGGGATTCAGAATGCGATATCTCCATGGTCAATGGATCCAGAATGCGACGTCACCATGGTCGCAGGCGGTGTCATGGGATCCAGAATACCACGTCACCATGGTCACTGGGCGGTGGCATGGGATCCACAATGCGATATCCCCATGCTGACTGGATCCAGAATGCAACGTCATCATGGTCACTGCCGATGCAATGGGATGCAGAATACGTCGTCACTATGGTCACTGGGCGGTGCCATGAGATCCAGAATGCGATATCCCCATGCTGACTGGATCCAGAATGCAACGTCATCATGGTCACTGGCGATGCAATGGGATGCAGAATACGTCGTCACTATGGTCACTGGGCGGTGCCATGAGATCCAGAATGCGATATCCCCATGCTGACTGGATCCAGAATGCAACGTCATCATGGTCACTGGCGATGCAATGGGATGCAGAATACGTCGTCACTATGGTCACTGGGCGGTGCCATGAGATCCAGAATGCGATATCACCGCCATGGGACCAAGAATGCGACATCACGATGGTCGCTGGCCGGTGCCATGGGATCCAGAATACGTCTTCACCATGGTCAGTGGACGGTTCCATGGGATCCAGAAAACGACGTCACCATGGTCACTGGACGCCGTAATGAGTTCAACGGGAAAACGTCACCCTAGAAGTAAGAGATATGTTCATGTTCTGGAGCATTATCTGACGCGGGTTGAACTAGGCGGTATGGGAGTTTATCACTGTAGTCGTTTGCCATGGCCGCTGGCTTCGGTCTAACGATGCACTGGAATTTGATCACCCATGACATTTTCCCATAGGTTAATATTAATAGAGAATCATGGGAATGTTATATGTGAAGCGATGATTACCATCGTGGTAAAGTTTGGGATGCGACGAGGCTGGAGGTTACATACCAATAGAAACCACCACCCCCATGTTACGTAATGCAATAACCCAAATTTTCAAACCCATGCTAGAAAAAAATCGGTACCCATGTTTGACTATATGGGCCGCGGGAAATGGAGAAGATAGAGCAAGTATCCAACTTTACTTTAAAAACAAACAGAACAGAGGTTGACGTGCGATATCTTTAGCTACAACCCATAGTATGACACCCCCCCTAGCGCGACCCGCCGGAAATTAGACACCCAGCGAATCAGCATGTGATGAGGTCGACCGAACAACGCACCCGTAACATCCGCAAGCATGATTCAATACGCCACAGACTAATGCAACAGGTAGTAATCTGGCCAAACATTAGTAAACGAAACTACATATGCAAAGAAGGAAATAACCAGTAACCATATAACCCTGATATACGACCATATTTTAGGCACTACTTGACGGTATATACTTGTCTACGCAGCCACGACGACCTATTGATGTGTAACCTGGAGCGCATGTAGTCATAAGGTCCCCATCAACCGTCCCTGTGACAGGGCAAAGATGTATATCATAAGGGTAATTTTATGGTGAATGTGAATTTACTATTTGAGGACATCTTTAAGGCGAAACGTGTAACAATTGCTGGTGCTTGAAGGTAGTGGAGACGAATGGAGAGAGAAAAACAGTATAGATGTTAAAAAAATGGTTGCGAAAACAAAAGTCTACAACACCCGGTATTCCCAGGCGGTCACCCATCCTAGTACTAACCGGGCCCAACGTTGCTTAACTACGGGGATCGGACGAGAACCGGTGCTTTCAACGTGGTATGGCCGTAGGCACTGTAGATGGTTTGGGACGGCGTTATATACCTGACCTCGTCTACTGTTGCCTCAAGATGTGGGATAATCTTTAAATAGTTATCAGATAATCCATGTGTGTCCAACAATGCGTGTTATTGGGATGGGTTGTCTACGATTGAGGCCAGACAGTTTACCAACTATATCAAGCGAGGCTCATGATTCGCACGCGCCGTGAACACGGACTCTCTAGCTGCTTCAGACCACACTCGCCAGGCGGCGCTATCGTACGGCTTGGGCTGGATATTGCCAACCGGTAGTGCTAAAATCTGTCATCTTTACGAGGAACTTGGAAGAGTCTTATATTTTAAAGCGTTCAAGCGATTTAAATGTTGCGACATATCTACGATACGAATATACTTGATACAACCTGCGTGTTGCCCATACTCTTTTCTTTTATGTAGAGCCGGAGTTTATTTGGATGACAGTACCTTCTTTAGACGACAGCAGCATATATACTTTAAGATCTGTTGCCAGTTGATGACATAAATAAATAAATCTCTGCCGGTGATCATCGCGTTTTCTTACAGTCTCTGAGTGATATTTCATGTATTTTGCCTTGTTTGATGCGCTTCTTGGGAAACGTTTGTTTCAATGACGTCTCGCGTAACCCGGGGCGATAGGCGGCGTGGTCGCAGCAACTGACGGCGCCAAATTCTATATTTTCTCATTAGATTCAGCACACAGGTAGTGGACAGATGTGTGTGGACATCCGTCTCTTGAGACTGTAACGATGCGATCAGGACAGAAATACACTGGTGCAGGTAGGTAAGTTACCCTGTTAACGTCACACATCGATAAGTTGCGCGTCGAAAAGTATATAGTGTCAAGTAGGGCCTCTAATATGGTCGTATATAACAGTTATATGCATGTCAGTTGCCTATGTCTGAGAGGGGGCTGATTTGTTACTATTGAGTGGGCAGACTGATACACGTTTGGCAAAATTTTGCCGTATTTATTCCTTCGTGGGGACGTTTTGGCGTGTGTCGACCGCATTAGACGCAGATTCCGTGGGTCCCTGTGACGTTTAAAGCTGGAGGATTGTTCCGGTGAGTGGGTGGGGGGGGGGGGGGGGGAATGCATAGCTAAACAACTGCAACGTCAACCTATGCTTTATTTGCTATTAAAGTCAAGTTATTTTATTACTGTAAAATGTTTCATATGGCAGAAATATGCAAACTTGGTTATCAATTTAGTAATAGCATGGAGTTGAAAAAGAAGGGCTTTCCATTACTTATCATGGGGATGCCACCATTTGGTGCGTAACCTCAATATGGGTCTAAAATCAATCTTTTGTCGAGTATTACTGAGTAGATTTGGTGACATGTAATCCAGAATACGAAATCCCCATGGACGCTGGGCGGTGACAATGGATCCAGAATACGACTTCATCATGGTCACTGCGCGGTACCACGGGATCCAGAATACGACTTCACCATGGTCACTGGGCGGCACCGTTGGATCCAGAATATGACGTAACCATGGTCACTTGGGGGTTCAATGGGATCCGGAATACGACATCACCATGCTCACTGGGCGGGGGCAAGGGATCCATAATACGACGTCATCATGGACGCTGGGCGGTGTCATTGTACGAAGAATACGACGCCACCTTGGTCACTGGGCGGTGCTTTGGGATCCAGAATACGACGTCACCATGGTCACAGGGGTGTTCCACGGGATCCTGAATACGACGTCACCTTGGTCACTGGGCTGTGTCATGGCATCCAGCATACGACGTCACCTTGGTCACTGGGCGGTGTCATGGTACGAAGAATACGACGCCACATTGGTCACTGGGCGGTGCTTTGGGGTGCAGAATACAACGTCACCATGGTCACTGGGCGGTGACAAGGGATCCAGAATACCACGCCGCCATAGTCACCGGGCGGTTTCATGGGATTCAGAATGCGATATCCCCATGGTCACTGGATCCAGAATGCGACGTCACCATGGTCACTGGGCGGTGGCATGGGATCCATAATACCACGTCACGATGGTCACTGGGCGGTACCATGGGATCCAGAATACTTCACCATGCTTATTGGGCAGCACCATTGGATCCAGAATATGACGTCACCATGGTCCCTTTGGGGTTCAATGGGTTCCGGAATACGAAATGACCATGCTCACTGGGCGGCGACAAGGGATCCATAATACGACGTCACGGTGGTCCCTACGTGTCGCCATCGGATCCAGAATACGACATCAGCATGGCCACTGAGAGATGCCATGAAATCCAGAATACGACGTCACCATGGTCCCTGGCGGTGCCATGGGATCCAGGATACGACGTCACCATGGTCACTGGGCGGTGCTATGGGATTCAGAATGCGATATCTCCATGGTCACTGGATCCAGAATACGACGTCACCATGGTCGCTGGCGGTGTCATGGTATCCAGAATACGTCGTCACTATGGTCACTGGGCGGTGCCATGAGATCCAGAATGCGATATCACCGCCATGGGACCAAGAATGCGACATCACGATGGTCGCTGGCCGGTGCCATGGGATCTAGAATACGTCTTCACCATGGTCAGTGGACGGTTCCATGGGATCCAGAATACGACGTCACCATGGTCACTGGACGCCGTAATGAGTTCCACGGGAAAACGTCACCCTAGAAGTAAGAGATATGTTCATGTTCTGGAGCATTATCTGACGCGGGTTGAACTAGGCGGTATGGGAGTTTATCACTGTAGTCGTTTGCCATGGCCGCTGGCTTCGGTCTAACGATGCACTGGAATTTGATCACCCATGACATTTTCCCATAGGTTAATATTAATAGAGAATCATGGGAATGTTATATGTGAAGCGATGATTACCATCGTGGTAAAGTTTGGGATGCGACGAGGCTGGAGGTTACATACCAATAGAAACCACCACCCCCATGTTACGTAATGCAATAACCCAAATTTTCAGACCCATGCTAGAAAAAAATCGGTACCCATGTTTGACTATATGGGCCGCGGGAAATGGAAAAGATAGAGCAAGTATCCAACTTTACTTTAAAAACAAACAGAACAGAGGTTGACGTGCGATATCTTTAGCTACAACCCATAGTATGACACCCCCCCCTAGCGCGACCCGCCGGAAATTAGATACCCAGCGAATCAGCATGTGATGAGGTCGACCGAACAACGCACCCGTAACATCCGCAAGCATGATTCAATACGCCACAGACTAATGCAACAGGTAGTAATCTGGCCAAACATTAGTAAAAGAAACTACATATGCAAAGAAAGAAATAACCAGTAACCATATAACCCTGATATACGACCATATTTTAGGCACTACTTGACGGTATATACTTGTCTACGCAGCCACGACGACCTATTGATGTGTAACCTGGAGCGCATGTAGTCATCAGGTCCCCATCAACCGTCCCTGTGACAGGGCAAAGGTGTATATCATAAGGGCCATCTATAGTGAATGTGAATTTACTATTTGAGGACATCTTTAAGGCGAAACGTGTAACAATTGCTGGTGCTTGAAGGTAGTGGAGACGAATGGAAAAGAATGGAGAGAGAAAAACAATATAGGTGTTAAAAAAATGGTTACGAAAACAAAAGTCTACAACACCCGGTATTCCCAGGCGGCCACCCATCCTAGTACTAACCGGGCCCAACGTTGCTCAACTACGGGGATCGGACGAGAACCGGTGCTTTCAACGTGGTATGGCCGTAGGCACTGTAGATGGTTTGGGACTGCGTTATATACCTGACCTCGTCTACTGTTGCCTCAAGATGTGGGATAATCTTTAAATAGTTATCAGATAATCCATTTGTGTCCAACAATGCGTGCTATTGGGATGGGTTGTCTACGATTGAGGCCTGACAATTTACCAACTATATCAAGCGAGGCTCATGATTCGTACGCGCCGTGAACACGGACTCTCTAGCTGCTTCAGACCGCACTCGCCAGGCGGCGCTATCGTACGGCTTGGGCTGGATATTGCCAACCGGTAGTGCTAAAATCTGTCATCTTTACAAGGAACTTGGAAGCGTCTTATATTTTAAAGCGTTCAAGCGATTTAAATGTTGCGACATATCTACGATACGAATATACTTGATACAACCTGCGTGTTGCCCATACTCTTTTCTTTTATGTAGAGCCGGAGTTTATTTGGATGACAGTACCTTCTTTAGACGACAGCAGCATATATACTTTAAGATCTGTTGCCAGTTGATGACATAAATAAATAAATCTCTGCCGGTGATCATCGCGTTTTCTTACAGTCTCTGAGTGATATTTCATGTATTTTGCCTTGTTTGATGCGCTGCTTGGGAAACGTTTGTTTCAATGACGTCTCGCGTAACCCGGGGCGATAGGCGGCGTGGTCGCAGCAACTGACGGCGCCAAATTCTCTATTTTCTCATTAGATTCAGCACACAGGTAGTAGACAGATGTGTGTGGACATCCGTCTCTTGAGACTGTAACGATGCGATCAGGACAGAAATACACTGGTGCAGGTAGGTAAGTTACCCTGTTAACGTCACACATCGATAAGTTGCGCGTCGAAAAGTATATAGTGTCAAGTAGGGCCTCTAATATGGTCGTATATAACAGTTATATGCATGTAAGTTGCCTATGTCTGAGAGGGGGCTGACTTTGTTACTATTGAGTGGGCAGACTGATACACGTTTGGCAAATTTGTGCCGTATTTATTCCCTCGTGGGGACGTTTTGGCGTGTGTCGACCGCATTAGACGCAGATTCCGTGGGTCCCTGTGACGTGCTAAAGCTGGAGGATTGTTCTGGTGAGTGGGGGGGGGGGGGGGGTTTGCATAGCTAAACAACTGCAACTTCAACCTATGCTTTATTTGGTATTAAAATCAAGTTATTTTATTACTGTATAATGTTTCATATGGCAGAAATATGCAAACTTGGTTATCAATTTAGTAATAGCATGGGGTTGAAAGAAAGGGCTTTCCATTACTTATCATGGGGATGCCACCATTTGGTGCGTAACTTCAATATGGGTCTAAAATCAATCTTTTGTCAAGTATTACTGAGTGGATTTGGTGACATGTAATCCAGAATACGAAATCCCCATGGACGCTGGGCGGTGACAATGGATCCACAATACGACTTCACCATGGTCACTGGGCGGTACCACGGGATCCAGAATACGACTTCACCATGGTCACTGGGCGGCACCGTTGGATCCAGAATATGACGTCACCATGGTCACTTGGGGGTTCAATGGGATCCGGAATACGACATCACCATGCTCACTGGGCGGGGGCAAGGGATCCATAATACGACGTCACGGTGTTCCCTGGGTGTCGCCATCGGATCCAGAATACGACATCACCATGGACGCTGGGCGGTGTCATGGTACGAAGAATACGACGCCACCTTGGTCACTGGGCGGTGCTTTGGGGTGCAGAATACAACGTCACCATGGTCACAGGGGTGTTCCACGGGATCCTGAATACGACGTCACCTTGGTGACTGGGCGGTGTCATGGCATTCAGCATACGACGTCACCTTGGTCACTGGGTGGTGTCAGGGCATCCAGCATACGACTTCACCTTGGTCACTGAGAGATGCAGTGAAATCCAGAATACGACTTCACCATGGTCACTGGGCGGTGACAAGGGATCCAGAATACCACGCCGCCATAGTCACCGGGCGGTGTCATGGGATTCAGAATGCGATATCCCCATGGTCACTGGATCCAGAATGCGACGTCACCATGGTCACTGGGCGGCAGACATGGGGTAATCATAATCAGTAATCGTAATCGATTGTAATCGATTACATTTTTAAGTAATCGTAATCGTAGTCGATTACATTGGTTTTTAAGGCAATGTAATCGTAATCGTAATCGATTACATTGCTAATGTAATCGTAATCATGATTACTTTTGATGATTACTTTGCTATGTACACTCGGGCTGTTTGATCTCCGATTGATCGTCTTACTTTCCATGTCGCCTGTATCATATACGGAAACTCGCCATTGCAGTCTTACTGTGGAGATTCGATCCCCCTCGAAACCACCCTGGCCCTTCCTGCTCCACCCGACAAATAACCAGACATAACCAATTAATCTGGCTGGGGGTGCCACATTCTAATCCCCTCATTATCTTGTTTGCATTGGATAGCTAGAAGTATTCCAGAGCGACTTAGGAGTCTATATGTTGGGAGCAGGTAGGTGGGTGGGGGCTGCATTGGTAGGTAGATGGGGCTGTGATGGGAGGGTGGTAGATGCTTGTGTTATTGTTCTCAGTATCAAGATTGATTGGAAGAGGTGTTGTTATAAAACGAACTCGATTCGGTCAGGACTGGTGCACGGCGATGTATGGTGTGGTGGCTGGACTAGATTCTCTTGTTTCATATAACGGTGTGGCTTCCTTTAGTTCCATGGCATTTAAAATAGAGGTAATAACTTTTTACGCGCGACACCTCCCTCTCCGGCGAGAATCCCAAAGTTCTAAAGTTTAAATGAATCCAGCAAGATAGAGGTGCGATTATCCGTCAGTGTTGTGTTTTTTATTTCAATTACGTCGAAAAACAGTGCATGTAATCACGATTGTAATCATGATTACATTGAATGTAATCGTAATCGTAATCGAGTACTTTCATATTTCCTGTAATCGTAATCGTAATCGTAATCATGAAATTCCCAAGTAATCGTACTCGTAATCGATTACATTTACAATGTAATCACCCCATGCCTGCTGGGCGGTGGCATGGGATCCAGAATACCACGTCACCATGGTCACTGGCGGTGCCATGGGATCCAGGATACGACGTCACCATGGTCACTGGGCGGTGCTATGGGATTCAGAATGCGATATCTCCATGGTCACTGGATCCAGAATGCGACGTCACCATGGTCGCTGGCGGTGTCATGGGATCCAGAATACCACGTCAACATGGTCACTGGGCGGTGGCATGGGATCCACAATGCGATATCCCCATGCTGACTGGATCCAGAATGCAACGTCATCATGGTCACTGGCGATGCAATGGGATGCAGAATACGTCGTCACTATGGTCACTGGGCGGTGCCATGAGATCCAGAATGCGATATCACCGCCATGGGACCAAGAATGCGACATCACGATGGTCGCTGGCCGGTGCCATGGGATCCAGAATACGTCTTCACCATGGTCAGTGGATGGTTCCATGGGATCCAGAATACGACGTCACCGTGGTCACTGGACGCCGTAATGAGTTCAACGGGAAAACGTCACCCTAGAAGTAAGAGATATGTTCATGTTCTGGAGCATTATCTGACGCGGGTTGAACTAGGCGGTATGGGAGTTTATCACTGTAGTCGTTTGCCATGGCCGCTGGCTTCGGTCTAACGATCCACTGGAATTTAATCACCCATGACATTTTCCCATAGGTTTATATTAATAGAGAATCATGGGAATGTTATATGTGAAGCGATGATTACCATCGTGGTAAAGTTTGGGATGCGACGAGGCTGGAAATGAAATGTTGGTGTTTTAAGCCACTTTTGTGTACATACAGGCTAAATTGGGCCAAGGAACGAGGCTGGAGGTTACATACCATCAGAAACCACCACCCCCATGTTACGTAATGCAATAACCCAAATTTTCAAACCCATGCTAGAAAAAAATCGGTACCCATGTTTGACTATAGGGGCCGCGGGAAATGGAAAAGATAGAGCAAGTATCCAACTATACTTTAAAAACAAACAGAACAGAGGTTGACGTGCGATATCTTTAGCTACAACCCATAGTATGACACCCCCCCTAGCGCGACCCGCCGGAAATTAGACACCCAGCGAATCAGCATGTGATGAGGTCGACCGAACAACGCACCCGTAACATCCGCAAGCATGATTCAATACGCCACAGACTAATGCAACAGGTAGTAATCTGGCCAAACATTAGTAAAAGAAACTACATATGCAAAGAAAGAAATAACCAGTAACCATATAACCCTGATATACGACCATATTTTAGGCACTACTTGACGGTATATACTTGTCTACGCAGCCACGACGACCTATTGATGTGTAACCTGGAGCGCATGTAGTCATCAGGTCCCCATCAACCGTCCCTGTGACAGGGTAAAGAGGTATATCATAAGGGCCATTTATAGTGAATGTGAATTTACTATTTGAGGACATCTTTAAGGCGAAACGTGTAACAATTGCTGGTGCTTGAAGGTAGTGGAGACGAATGGAAAAGAATGGAGAGAGAAAAACAATATAGATGTTAACAAAATTGTTGCGAAAACAAAAGTCTACAACACCCGGTATTCCCAGGCGGCCACCCATCCTAGTACTAACCGGGCCCAACGTTGCTCAACTACGGGGATCGGACGAGAACCGGTGCTTTCAACGTGGTATGGCCGTAGGCACTGTAGATGGTTTGGGACTGCGTTATATACCTGACCTCGTCTACTGTTGCCTCAAGATGTGGGATAATCTTTAAATAGTTATCAGATAATCCATTTGTGTCCAACAATGCGTGCTATTGGGATGGGTTTTCTACGATTGAGGCCTGACAGTTTACCAACTATATCAAGCGAGGCTCATGATTCGTACGCGCCGTGAACACGGACTCTCTAGCTGCTTCAAACCACACTCGCCAGGCGGCGCTATCGTACGGCTTGGGCTGGATATTGCCAACCGGTAGTGCTAAAATCTGTCATATTTACAAGGAACTTGGAAGCGTCTTATATTTTAAAGCGTTCAAGCGATTTAAATGTTGCGACATATCTACGATACGAATATACTTGATACAACCTGCGTGTTGCCCATACTCTTTTCTTTTATGTAGAGCCGGAGTTTATTTGGATGACAGTACCTTCTTTAGACGACAGCAGCATATATACTTTAAGATCTGTTGCCAGTTGATGACATAAATAAATAAATCTCTGCCGGTGCTCATCGCGTTTTCTTACAGTCTCTGAGTGATATTTCATGTATTTTGCCTTGTTTGATGCGCTGCTTGGGAAACGTTTGTTTCAATGACGTCTCGCGTAATCCGGGGCGATAAGGGGCGTGGTCGCAGCAACTGACGGCGCCAAATTCTATATTTTCTCATTAGATTCAGCACACAGGTAGTGGACAGATGTGTGTCGACATCCGTCTCTTGAGACTGTAACGATGCGATCAGGACAGAAATACACTGATGCAGGTAGGTAAGTTACCCTGTTAACGTCACACATCGATAAGTTGCGCGTCGAAAAGTATATAGTGTCAAGTAGGGCCTCTAATATGGTCGTATATAACAGTTATATGCATGTCAGTTGCCTATGTCTGGGAGGGGGCTGATTTGTTACTATTGAGTGGGCAGACCGATACACGTTTGGCAAAATTTTGCCGTATTTATTCCTTCGTGGGGACGTTTTGGCGTGTGTCGACCGCATTAGACGCAGATTCCGTGGGTCCCTGTGACGTTTAAAGCTGGAGGATTGTTCTGGTGAGTGAGGGGGGGGGGGGGATTGCATAGCTAAACAACTGCAACGTCAACCTATGCTTTAGTTGCTATTAAAATCAAGTTATTTTATTACTGTATAATGTTTCATATGGCAGAAATATGCAAACTTGGTTATCAATTTAGTAATAGCATGGAGTTGAAAAAGAAGGGCTTTCCATTACTTATCATGGGGATGCCACCATTTGGTGCGTAACTTCAATATGGGTCTAAAATCAATCTTTTGTCAAGTATTACTGAGTAGATTTGGTGACATGTAATCCAGAATACGAAATCCCCATGGACGCTTGGCGGTGACAATGGATCCACAATACGACTTCACCATGGTCACTGGGCGGTACCACGGGATCCAGAATACGACTTCACCATGGTCACTGGGCGGCACCGTTGGATCCAGAATATGACGTAACCATGGTCACTTGGGGGTTCAATGGGATCCGGAATACGAAATCACCATGCTCACTGGGCGGGGGCAAGGGATCCATAATACGACGTCACGGTATTCCCTGGGTGTCGCCATCGGATCCAGAATACGACATCACCATGGACGCTGGGCGGTGTCATGGTACGAAGAATACGACGCCAACTTGGTCACTGGGCGGTGTCATGGCATCCAGCATACGACGTCACCTTGGTCACTGGGCGGTGTCATGGTACGAAGAATACGACGCCACCTTGGTCACTGGGCGGTGCTTTGGGGTGCAGAATACAACGTCACCATGGTCACAGGGGTGTTCCACGGGATCCTGAATACGACGTCACCTTGGTGACTGGGCGGTGTCATGGCATTCAGCATACGACGTCACCTTGGTCACTGGGTGGTGTCAGGGCATCCAGCATACGACATCACCTTGGTCACTGAGAGATGCAGTGAAATCCAGAATACGACTTCACCATGGTCACTGGGCGGTGACAAGGGATCCAGAATACCACGCCGCCATAGTCACCGGGCGGTGTCATGGGATTCAGAATGCGATATCCCCATGGTCACTGGGCGGTGGCATGGGATCCAGAATACCACGTCACCATGGTCACTGGGCGGTACCATGGGATCCAGAATACTTCACCATGCTTATTGGGCAGCACCATTGGATCTAGAATATGACGTCACCATGGTCCCTTTGGGGTTCAAGGGGTTCCGGAATACGAAATGACCATGCTCACTGGGCGGCGACAAGGAATCCATAATACGACGTCACGGTGGTCCCTACGTTTCGCCATCGGATTCAGAATACGACATCAGCATGGTCACTGAGAGATGCCATGAAGTCCAGAATACGACGTCACCATGGTCACTGGCGGTGCCATGGGATCCAGGATACGACGTCACCATGGTCACTGGGCGGTGCTATGGGATTCAGAATGCGATATCTCCATGGTCAATGGATCCAGAATGCGACGTCACCATGGTCGCAGGCGGTGTCATGGGATCCAGAATACCACGTCACCATGGTCACTGGGCGGTGGCATGGGATCCACAATGCGATATCCCCATGCTGACTGGATCCAGAATGCAACGTCATCATGGTCACTGCCGATGCAATGGGATGCAGAATACGTCGTCACTATGGTCACTGGGCGGTGCCATGAGATCCAGAATGCGATATCCCCATGCTGACTGGATCCAGAAGGCAACGTCATCATGGTCACTGGCGATGCAATGGGATGCAGAATACGTCGTCACTATGGTCACTGGGCGGTGCCATGAGATCCAGAATGCGATATCCCCATGCTGACTGGATCCAGAATGCAACGTCATCATGGTCACTGGCGATGCAATGGGATGCAGAATACGTCGTCACTATGGTCACTGGGCGGTGCCATGAGATCCAGAATGCGATATCACCGCCATGGGACCAAGAATGCGACATCACGATGGTCGCTGGCCGGTGCCATGGGATCCAGAATACGTCTTCACCATGGTCAGTGGACGGTTCCATGGGATCCAGAAAACGACGTCACCATGGTCACTGGACGCCGTAATGAGTTCAACGGGAAAACGTCACCCTAGAAGTAAGAGATATGTTCATGTTCTGGAGCATTATCTGACGCGGGTTGAACTAGGCGGTATGGGAGTTTATCACTGTAGTCGTTTGCCATGGCCGCTGGCTTCGGTCTAACGATGCACTGGAATTTGATCACCCATGACATTTTCCCATAGGTTAATATTAATAGAGAATCATGGGAATGTTATATGTGAAGCGATGATTACCATCGTGGTAAAGTTTGGGATGCGACGAGGCTGGAGGTTACATACCAATAGAAACCACCACCCCCATGTTACGTAATGCAATAACCCAAATTTTCAAACCCATGCTAGAAAAAAATCGGTACCATGTTTGACTATATGGGCCGCGGGAAATGGAAAAGATAGAGCAAGTATCCAACTTTACTTTAAAAACAAACAGAACAGAGGTTGACGTGCGATATCTTTAGCTACAACCCATAGTATGACACCCCCCTAGCGCGACCCGCCGGAAATTAGACACCCAGCGAATCAGCATGTGATGAGGTCGACCGAACAACGCACCCGTAACATCCGCAAGCATGATTCAATACGCCACAGACTAATGCAACAGGTAGTAATCTGGCCAAACATTAGTACAAGAAACTACATATGCAAAGAAGGAAATAACCAGTAACCATATAACCCTGATATACGACCATATTTTAGGCACTACTTGACGGTATATACTTGTCTACGCAGCCACGACGACCTATTGATGTGTAACCTGGAGCGCATGTAGTCATAAGGTCCCCATCAACCGTCCCTGTGACAGGGCAAAGATGTATATCATAAGGGTAATTTTATGGTGAATGTGAATTTACTATTTGAGGACATCTTTAAGGCGAAACGTGTAACAATTGCTGGTGCTTGAAGGTAGTGGAGACGAATGGAAAAGAATGGAGAGAGAAAAACAGTATAGATGTTAAAAAAATGATTGCGAAAACAAAAGTCTACAACACCCGGTATTCCCAGGCGGTCACCCATCCTAGTACTAACCGGGCCCAACGTTGCTTAACTACGGGCATCGGACGAGAACCGGTGCTTTCAACGTGGTATGGCCGTAGGCACTGTAGATGGTTTGGGACGGCGTTATATACCTGACCTCGTCTACTGTTGCCTCAAGATGTGGGATAATCTTTAAATAGTTATCAGATAATCCATTTGTGTCCGACAATGCGTGCTATTGGGATGGGTTGTCTACGATTGAGGCCTGACAGTTTACCAACTATATCAAGCGAGGCTCATGATTCGCACGCGCCGTGAACACGGACTCTCTAGCTGCTTCAGACCACACTCGCCAGGCGGCGCTATCGTACGGCTTGGGCTGGATATTGCCAACCGGTAGTGCTAAAATCTGTCATCTTTACAAGGAACTTGGAAGCGTCTTATATTTTAAAGCGTTCAAGCGATTTAAATGTTGCGACATATCTACGATACGAATATACTTGATACAACCTGCGTGTTGCCCATACTCTTTTCTTTTATGTAGAGCCGGAGTTTATTTGGATGACAGTACCTTCTTTAGACGACAGCAGCATATATACTTTAAGATCTGTTGCCAGTTGATGACATAAATAAATAAATCTCTGCCGGTGATCATCGCGTTTTCTTACAGTCTCTGAGTGATATTTCATGTATTTTGCCTTGTTTGATGCGCTTCTTGGGAAACGTTTGTTTCAATGACGTCTCGCGTATCCCGGGGCGATAGGCGGCGTGGTCGCAGCAACTGACGGCGCCAAATTCTATATTTTCTCATTAGATTCAGCACACAGGTAGTGGACAGATGTGTGTGGACATCCGTCTCTTGAGACTGTAACGATGCGATCAGGACAGAAATACACTGGTGCAGGTAGGTATGTTACCCTGTTAACGTCACACATCGATAACTTGCGCGTCGAAAAGTATATAGTGTCAAGTAGGGCCTCTAATATGGTCGTATATAACAGTTATATGCATGTAAGTTGCCTATGTCTGGGAGGGGGCTGAATTTGTTACTATTGAGTGGGCAGACTGATACACGTTTGGCAAAATTTTGCCGCATTTATTCCTTCGTGGGGACGTTTTGGCGTGTGTCGACCGCATTAGACGCAGATTCCGTGGGTCCCTGTAACGTTTAAAGCTGGATGATTGTTCTGGTGAGTGGGGGGGGGGGGGGGGATTGCATAGCTAAACAACTGCAACGTCAACCTATGCTTTATTTGATATTAAAATAAAGTTATTTTATTACTGTATAATGTTTCATATGGCAGAAATATGCAAACTTGGTTATCAATTTAGTAATAGCATGGGGTTGAAAGAAAGGGCTTTCCATTACTTATCATGGGGATGCCACCATTTGGTGCGTAACTTCAATATGGGTCTAAAATCAATCTTTTGTCAAGTATTACTGAGTAGATTTGGTGACATGTAATCCAGAATACGAAATCCCCATGGACGCTTGGCGGTGACAATGGATCCACAATACGACTTCATCATGGTCACTGGGCGGTACCACGGGATCCAGAATACGACTTCACCATGGTCACTGGGCGGTACCGTTGGATCCAGAATATGACGTTACCATGGTCACTTGGGGGTTCAATGTGATCCGGAATACGAAATCACCATGCTCACTGGGCGGGGGGCAAGGGATCCATAATACGACGTCACGGTGTTCCCTGGGTGTCGCCATCGGATCCAGAATACGACATCACCATGGACGCTGGGCGGTGTCATGGTACGAAGAATACGACGCCAACTTGGTCACTGGGCTGTGCTTTGGGATCCAGAATACGACGTCACCATGGTCACAGGGGTGTTCCACGGGATCCTGAATACGACGTCACCTTGGTGACTGGGCGGTGTCATGGCATTCAGCATACGACGTCACTTTGGTCACTGGGTGGTGTCAGGGCATCCAGCATACGACTTCACCTTGGTCACTGAGAGATGCAGTGAAATCCAGAATACGACTTCACCATGGTCACTGGGCGGTGACAAGGGATCCAGAATGCGATATCCCCATGGTCACTGGATCCAGAATGCGACGTCACCATGGTCACTGGGCGGTGGCATGGGATCCAGAATACCACGTCACCATGGTCACTGGGCGGTACCATGGGATCCAGAATACTTCACCATGCTTATTGGGCAGCACCATTGGATCCAGAATATGACGTCGCCATGGTCCCTTTGGGGTTCAAGGGGTTCCGGAATACGAAATGACCATGCTCACTGGGCGGCGACAAGGGATCCATAATACGACGTCACGGTGGTCCCTACGTGTTGCCATCGGATCCAGAATACGACATCAGCATGGTCACTGAGAGATGCCATGAAATCCAGAATACGACGTCACCATGGTCCCTGGCGGTGCCATGGGATCCACGGATACGACGTCACCATGGTCACTGGGCGGTGCTATGGGATTCAGAATGCGATATCTCCATGGTCACTGGATCCAGAATACGACGTCACCATGGTCGCTGGCGGTGTCATGGTATCCAGAATACGTCGTCACTATGGTCACTGGGCGGTGCCATGAGATCCAGAATGCGATATCACCGCCATGGGACCAAGAATGCGACATCACGATGGTCGCTGGGCGGTGGCATGGGATCCAGAATACCACGTCACCATGGTCACTGGGCGGTACCATGGGATCCAGAATACTTCACCATGCTTATTGAGCAGCACCATTGGATCCAGAATATGACGTCACCATGGTCCCTTTGGGGTTCAAGGGGTTCCGGAATACGAAATGACCATGCTCACTGGGCGGCGACACGGGATCAATAATACGACGTCACGGTGGTCCCTACGTGTCGCCATCGGATCCAGAATACGACATCAGCATGGTCACTGAGAGATGCCATGAAATCCAGAATACGACGTCACCATGGTCACTGGCGGTGCCATGGGATCCAGGACACGACGTCACCATGGTCACTGGGCGGTGCTATGGGATTCAGAATGCGATATCTCCATGGTCAATGGATCCAGAATGCGACGTCACCATGGTCGCAGGCGGTGTCATGGGATCCAGAATACCACGTCACCATGGTCACTGGGCGGTGGCATGGGATCCACAATGCGATATCCCCATGCTGACTGGATCCAGAATGCAACGTCATCATGGTCACTGCCGATGCAATGGGATGCAGAATACGTCGTCACCATGGTCACTGGGCGGTGCCATGAGATCCAGAATGCGATATCCCCATGCTGACTGGATCCAGAATGCAACGTCATCATGGTCACTGGCGATGCAATGGGATGCAGAATACGTCGTCACTATGGTCACTGGGCGGTGCCATGAGATCCAGAATGCGATATCCCCATGCTGACTGGATCCAGAATGCAACGTCATCATGGTCACTGGCGATGCAATGGGATGCAGAATACGTCGTCACTATGGTCACTGGGCGGTGCCATGAGATCCAGAATGCGATATCACCGCCATGGGACCAAGAATGCGACATCACGATGGTCGCTGGCCGGTGCCATGGGATCCAGAATACGTCTTCACCATGGTCAGTGGACGGTTCCATGGGATCCAGAAAACGACGTCACCATGGTCACTGGACGCCGTAATGAGTTCAACGGGAAAACGTCACCCTAGAAGTAAGAGATATGTTCATGTTCTGGAGCATTATCTGACGCGGGTTGAACTAGGCGGTATGGGAGTTTATCACTGTAGTCGTTTGCCATGGCCGCTGGCTTCGGTCTAACGATGCACTGGAATTTGATCACCCATGACATTTTCCCATAGGTTAATATTAATAGAGAATCATGGGAATGTTATATGTGAAGCGATGATTACCATCGTGGTAAAGTTTGGGATGCGACGAGGCTGGAGGTTACATACCAATAGAAACCACCACCCCCATGTTACGTAATGCAATAACCCAAATTTTCAAACCCATGCTAGAAAAAAATCGGTACCCATGTTTGACTATATGGGCCGCGGGAAATGGAAAAGATAGAGCAAGTATCCAACTTTACTTTAAAAACAAACAGAACAGAGGTTGACGTGCGATATCTTTAGCTACAACCCATAGTATGACACCCCCCCTAGCGCGACCCGCCGGAAATTAGACACCCAGCGAATCAGCATGTGATGAGGTCGACCGAACAACGCACCCGTAACATCCGCAAGCATGATTCAATACGCCACAGACTAATGCAACAGGTAGTAATCTGGCCAAACATTAGTAAAAGAAACTACATATGCAAAGAAGGAAATAACCAGTAACCATATAACCCTGATATACGACCATATTTTAGGCACTACTTGACGGTATATACTTGTCTACGCAGCCACGACGACCTATTGATGTGTAACCTGGAGCGCATGTAGTCATAAGGTCCCCATCAACCGTCCCTGTGACAGGGCAAAGATGTATATCATAAGGGTAATTTTATGGTGAATGTGAATTTACTATTTGAGGACATCTTTAAGGCGAAACGTGTAACAATTGCTGGTGCTTGAAGGTAGTGGAGACGAATGGAAAAGAATGGAGAGAGAAAAACAGTATAGATGTTAAAAAAATGGTTGCGAAAACAAAAGTCTACAACACCCGGTATTCCCAGGCGGTCACCCATCCTAGTACTAACCGGGCCCAACGTTGCTTAACTACGGGGATCGGACGAGAACCGGTGCTTTCAACGTGGTATGGCCGTAGGCACTGTAGATGGTTTGGGACGGCGTTATATACCTGACCTCGTCTACTGTTGCCTCAAGATGTGGGATAATCTTTAAATAGTTATCAGATAATCCATGTGTGTCCAACAATGCGTGTTATTGGGATGGGTTGTCTACGATTGAGGCCAGACAGTTTACCAACTATATCAAGCGAGGCTCATGATTCGCACGCGCCGTGAACACGGACTCTCTAGCTGCTTCAGACCACACTCGCCAGGCGGCGCTATCGTACGGCTTGGGCTGGATATTGCCAACCGGTAGTGCTAAAATCTGTCATCTTTACAAGGAACTTGGAAGAGTCTTATATTTTAAAGCGTTCAAGCGATTTAAATGTTGCGACATATCTACGATACGAATATACTTGATACAACCTGCGTGTTGCCCATACTCTTTTCTTTTATGTAGAGCCGGAGTTTATTTGGATGACAGTACCTTCTTTAGACGACAGCAGCATATATACTTTAAGATCTGTTGCCAGTTGATGACATAAATAAATAAATCTCTGCCGGTGATCATCGCGTTTTCTTACAGTCTCTGAGTGATATTTCATGTATTTTGCCTTGTTTGATGCGCTTCTTGGGAAACGTTTGTTTCAATGACGTCTCGCGTAACCCGGGGCGATAGGCGGCGTGGTCGCAGCAACTGACGGCGCCAAATTCTATATTTTCTCATTAGATTCAGCACACAGGTAGTGGACAGATGTGTGTGGACATCCGTCTCTTGAGACTGTAACGATGCGATCAGGACAGAAATACACTGGTGCAGGTAGGTAAGTTACCCTGTTAACGTCACACATCGATAAGTTGCGCGTCGAAAAGTATATAGTGTCAAGTAGGGCCTCTAATATGGTCGTATATAACAGTCATATGCATGTCAGTTGCCTATGTCTGAGAGGGGGCTGATTTGTTACTATTGAGTGGGCAGACTGATACACGTTTGGCAAAATTTTGCCGTATTTATTCCTTCGTGGGGACGTTTTGGCGTGTGTCGACCGCATTAGACGCAGATTCCGTGGGTCCCTGTGACGTTTAAAGCTGGAGGATTGTTCCGGTGAGTGGGTGGGAGGGGGGGGGGGGGGGAATGCATAGCTAAACAACTGCAACGTCAACCTATGCTTTATTTGCTATTAAAATCAAGTTATTTTATTACTGTAAAATGTTTCATATGGCAGAAATATGCAAACTTGGTTATCAATTTAGTAATAGCATGGAGTTGAAAAAGAAGGGCTTTCCATTACTTATCATGGGGATGCCACCATTTGGTGCGTAACCTCAATATGGGTCTAAAATCAATCTTTTGTCGAGTATTACTGAGTAGATTTGGTGACATGTAATCCAGAATACGAAATCCCCATGGACGCTGGGCGGTGACAATGGATCCAGAATACGACTTCATCATGGTCACTGCGCGGTACCACGGGATCCAGAATACGACTTCACCATGGTCACTGGGCGGCACCGTTGGATCCAGAATATGACGTAACCATGGTCACTTGGGGGTTCAATGGGATCCGGAATACGACATCACCATGCTCACTGGGCGGGGGCAAGGGATCCATAATACGACGTCATCATGGACGCTGGGCGGTGTCATTGTACGAAGAATACGACGCCACCTTGGTCACTGGGCGGTGCTTTGGGATCCAGAATACGACGTCACCATGGTCACAGGGGTGTTCCACGGGATCCTGAATACGTCACCTTGGTCACTGGGCTGTGTCATGGCATCCAGCATACGACGTCACCTTGGTCACTGGGCGGTGTCATGGTACGAAGAATACGACGCCACATTGGTCACTGGGCGGTGCTTTGGGGTGCAGAATACAACGTCACCATGGTCACTGGGCGGTGACAAGGGATCCAGAATACCACGCCGCCATAGTCACCGGGCGGTTTCATGGGATTCAGAATGCGATATCCCCATGGTCACTGGATCCAGAATGCGACGTCACCATGGTCACTGGGCGGTGGCATGGGATCCATAATACCACGTCACGATGGTCACTGGGCGGTACCATGGGATCCAGAATACTTCACCATGCTTATTGGGCAGCACCATTGGATCCAGAATATGACGTCACCATGGTCCCTTTGGGGTTCAATGGGTTCCGGAATACGAAATGACCATGCTCACTGGGCGGCGACAAGGGATCCATAATACGACGTCACGGTGGTCCCTACGTGTCGCCATCGGATCCAGAATACGACATCAGCATGGCCACTGAGAGATGCCATGAAATCCAGAATACGACGTCACCATGGTCCCTGGCGGTGCCATGGGATCCAGGATACGACGTCACCATGGTCACTGGGCGGTGCTATGGGATTCAGAATGCGATATCTCCATGGTCACTGGATCCAGAATACGACGTCACCATGGTCGCTGGCGGTGTCATGGTATCCAGAATACGTCGTCACTATGGTCACTGGGCGGTGCCATGAGATCCAGAATGCGATATCACCGCCATGGGACCAAGAATGCGACATCACGATGGTCGCTGGCCGGTGCCATGGGATCTAGAATACGTCTTCACCATGGTCAGTGGACGGTTCCATGGGATCCAGAATACGACGTCACCATGGTCACTGGACGCCGTAATGAGTTCCACGGGAAAACGTCACCCTAGAAGTAAGAGATATGTTCATGTTCTGGAGCATTATCTGACGCGGGTTGAACTAGGCGGTATGGGAGTTTATCACTGTAGTCGTTTGCCATGGCCGCTGGCTTCGGTCTAACGATGCACTGGAATTTGATCACCCATGACATTTTCCCATAGGTTAATATTAATAGAGAATCATGGGAATGTTATATGTGAAGCGATGATTACCATCGTGGTAAAGTTTGGGATGCGACGAGGCTGGAGGTTACATACCAATAGAAACCACCACCCCCATGTTACGTAATGCAATAACCCAAATTTTCAAACCCATGCTAGAAAAAAATCGGTACCCATGTTTGACTATATGGGCCGCGGGAAATGGAAAAGATAGAGCAAGTATCCAACTTTACTTTAAAAACAAACAGAACAGAGGTTGACGTGCGATATCTTTAGCTACAACCCATAGTATGACACCCCCCCCTAGCGCGACCCGCCGGAAATTAGATACCCAGCGAATCAGCATGTGATGAGGTCGACCGAACAACGCACCCGTAACATCCGCAAGCATGATTCAATACGCCACAGACTAATGCAACAGGTAGTAATCTGGCCAAACATTAGTAAAAGAAACTACATATGCAAAGAAAGAAATAACCAGTAACCATATAACCCTGATATACGACCATATTTTAGGCACTACTTGACGGTATATACTTGTCTACGCAGCCACGACGACCTATTGATGTGTAACCTGGAGCGCTTGTAGTCATCAGGTCCCCATCAACCGTCCCTGTGACAGGGCAAAGATGTATATCATAAGGGCCATTTATAGTGAATGTGAATTTACTATTTGAGGACATCTTTAAGGCGAAACGTGTAACAATTGCTGGTGCTTGAAGGTAGTGGAGACGAATGGAAAAGAATGGAGAGAGAAAAACAATATAGATGTTAAAAAAATGGTTGCGAAAACAAAAGTCTACAACACCCGGTATTCCCAGGCGGCCACCCATCCTAGTACTAACCGGGCCCAACGTTGCTCAACTACGGGGATCGGACGAGAACCGGTGCTTTCAACGTGGTATGGCCGTAGGCACTGTAGATGGTTTGGGACTGCGTTATATACCTGACCTCGTCTACTGTTGCCTCAAGATGTGGGATAATCTTTAAATAGTTATCAGATAATCCATTTGTGTCCGACAATGCGTGCTATTGGGATGGGTTGTCTACGATTGAGGCCTGACAGTTTACCAACTATATCAAGCGAGGCTCATGATTCGCACGCGCCGTGAACACGGACTCTCTAGCTGCTTCAGACCACACTCGCCAGGCGGCGCTATCGTACGGCTTGGGCTGGATATTGCCAACCGGTAGTGCTAAAATCTGTCATCTTTACAAGGAACTTGGAAGCGTCTTATATTTTAAAGCGTTCAAGCGATTTAAATGTTGCGACATATCTACGATACGAATATACTTGATACAACCTGCGTGTTGCCCATACTCTTTTCTTTTATGTAGAGCCGGAGTTTATTTGGATGACAGTACCTTCTTTAGACGACAGCAGCATATATACTTTAAGATCTGTTGCCAGTTGATGACATAAATAAATAAATCTCTGCCGGTGATCATCGCGTTTTCTTACAGTCTCTGAGTGATATTTCATGTATTTTGCCTTGTTTGATGCGCTTCTTGGGAAACGTTTGTTTCAATGACGTCTCGCGTATCCCGGGGCGATAGGCGGCGTGGTCGCAGCAACTGACGGCGCCAAATTCTATATTTTCTCATTAGATTCAGCACACAGGTAGTGGACAGATGTGTGTGGACATCCGTCTCTTGAGACTGTAACGATGCGATCAGGACAGAAATACACTGGTGCAGGTAGGTAAGTTACCCTGTTAACGTCACACATCGATAAGTTGCGCGTCGAAAAGTATATAGTGTCAAGTAGGGCCTCTAATATGGTCGTATATAACAGTTATATGCATGTAAGTTGCCTATGTCTGGGAGGGGGCTGAATTTGTTACTATTGAGTGGGCAGACTGATACACGTTTGGCAAAATTTTGCCGCATTTATTCCTTCGTGGGGACGTTTTGGCGTGTGTCGACCGCATTAGACGCAGATTCCGTGGGTCCCTGTGACGTTTAAAGCTGGAGGATTGTTCCGGTGAGTGGGGGGGGGGGGGTGGGATTGCATAGCTAAACAACTGCAACGTCAACCTATGCTTTATTTGATATTAAAATAAAGTTATTTTATTACTGTATAATGTTTCATATGGCAGAAATATGCAAACTTGGTTATCAATTTAGTAATAGCATGGGGTTGAAAGAAAGGGCTTTCCATTACTTATCATGGGGATGCCACCATTTGGTGCGTAACTTCAATATGGGTCTAAAATCAATCTTTTGTCAAGTATTACTGAGTAGATTTGGTGACATGTAATCCAGAATACGAAATCCCCATGGACGCTTGGCGGTGACAATGGATCCACAATACGACTTCATCATGGTCACTGGGCGGTACCACGGGATCCAGAATACGACTTCACCATGGTCACTGGGCGGCACCGTTGGATCCAGAATATGACGTTACCATGGTCACTTGGGGGTTCAATGTGATCCGGAATACGAAATCACCATGCTCACTGGGCGGGGGCAAGGGATCCATAATACGACGTCACGGTGTTCCCTGGGTGTCGCCATCGGATCCAGAATACGACATCACCATGGACGCTGGGCGGTGTCATGGTACGAAGAATACGACGCCAACTTGGTCACTGGGCTGTGCTTTGGGATCCAGAATACGACGTCACCATGGTCACAGGGGTGTTCCACGGGATCCTGAATACGACGTCACCTTGGTCACTAGGCGGTGGTTTGGGGTGCAGAATACAACGTCACCATGGTCACAGGGGTGTTCCACGGGATCCTGAATACGACGTCACCTTGGTGACTGGGCGGTGTCATGGCATTCAGCATACGACGTCACTTTGGTCACTGGGTGGTGTCAGGGCATCCAGCATACGACTTCACCTTGGTCACTGAGAGATGCAGTGAAATCCAGAATACGACTTCACCATGGTCACTGGGCGGTGACAAGGGATCCAGAATGCGATATCCCCATGGTCACTGGATCCAGAATGCGACGTCACCATGGTCACTGGGCGGTGGCATGGGATCCAGAATACCACGTCACCATGGTCACTGGGCGGTACCATGGGATCCAGAATACTTCACCATGCTTATTGGGCAGCACCATTGGATCCAGAATATGACGTCGCCATGGTCCCTTTGGGGTTCAAGGGGTTCCGGAATACGAAATGACCATGCTCACTGGGCGGCGACAAGGGATCCATAATACGACGTCACGGTGGTCCCTACGTGTTGCCATCGGATCCAGAATACGACATCAGCATGGTCACTGAGAGATGCCATGAAATCCAGAATACGACGTCACCATGGTCCCTGGCGGTGCCATGGGATCCACGGATACGACGTCACCATGGTCACTGGGCGGTGCTATGGGATTCAGAATGCGATATCTCCATGGTCACTGGATCCAGAATACGACGTCACCATGGTCGCTGGCGGTGTCATGGTATCCAGAATACGTCGTCACTATGGTCACTGGGCGGTGCCATGAGATCCAGAATGCGATATCACCGCCATGGGACCAAGAATGCGACATCACGATGGTCGCTGGGCGGTGGCATGGGATCCAGAATACCACGTCACCATGGTCACTGGGCGGTACCATGGGATCCAGAATACTTCACCATGCTTATTGAGCAGCACCATTGGATCCAGAATATGACGTCACCATGGTCCCTTTGGGGTTCAAGGGGTTCCGGAATACGAAATGACCATGCTCACTGGGCGGCGACAAGGGATCCATAATACGACGTCACGGTGGTCCCTACGTTTCGCCATCGGATCCAGAATACGACATCAGCATGGTCACTGAGAGATGCCATGAAATCCAGAATACGACGTCACCATGGTCACTGGCGGTGCCATGGGATCCAGGATACGACGTCACCATGGTCACTGGGCGGTGCTATGGGATTCAGAATGCGATATCTCCATGGTCAATGGATCCAGAATGCGACGTCACCATGGTCGCAGGCGGTGTCATGGGATCCAGAATACCACGTCACCATGGTCACTGGGCGGTGGCATGGGATCCACAATGCGATATCCCCATGCTGACTGGATCCAGAATGCAACGTCATCATGGTCACTGCCGATGCAATGGGATGCAGAATACGTCGTCACTATGGTCACTGGGCGGTGCCATGAGATCCAGAATGCGATATCCCCATGCTGACTGGATCCAGAATGCAACGTCATCATGGTCACTGGCGATGCAATGGGATGCAGAATACGTCGTCACTATGGTCACTGGGCGGTGCCATGAGATCCAGAATGCGATATCCCCATGCTGACTGGATCCAGAATGCAACGTCATCATGGTCACTGGCGATGCAATGGGATGCAGAATACGTCGTCACTATGGTCACTGGGCGGTGCCATGAGATCCAGAATGCGATATCACCGCCATGGGACCAAGAATGCGACATCACGATGGTCGCTGGCCGGTGCCATGGGATCTAGAATACGTCTTCACCATGGTCAGTGGACGGTTCCATGGGATCCAGAATACGACGTCACCATGGTCACTGGACGCCGTAATGAGTTCCACGGGAAAACGTCACCCTAGAAGTAAGAGATATGTTCATGTTCTGGAGCATTATCTGACGCGGGTTGAACTAGGCGGTATGGGAGTTTATCACTGTAGTCGTTTGCCATGGCCGCTGGCTTCGGTCTAACGATGCACTGGAATTTGATCACCCATGACATTTTCCCATAGGTTAATATTAATAGAGAATCATGGGAATGTTATATGTGAAGCGATGATTACCATCGTGGTAAAGCTTGGGATGCGACGAGGCTGGAGGTTACATACCAATAGAAACCACCACCCCCATGTTACGTAATGCAATAACCCAAATTTTCAAACCCATGCTAGAAAAAAATCGGTACCCATGTTTGACTATATGGGCCGCGGGAAATGGAAAAGATAGAGCAAGTATCCAACTTTACTTTAAAAACAAACAGAACAGAGGTTGACGTGCGATATCTTTAGCTACAACCCATAGTATGACACCCCCACTAGCGCGACCCGCCGGAAATTAGACACCCAGCGAATCAGCATGTGATGAGGTCGACCGAACAACGCACCCGTAACATCCGCAAGCATGATTCAATACGCCACAGACTAATGCAACAGGTAGTAATCTGGCCAAACATTAGTAAAAGAAACTACATATGCAAAGAAGGAAATAACCAGTAACCATATAACCCTGATATACGACCATATTTTAGGCACTACTTGACGGTATATACTTGTCTACGCAGCGACGACGACCTATTGATGTGTAACCTGGAGCGCATGTAGTCATAAGGTCCCCATCAACCGTCCCTGTGACAGGGCAAAGATGTATATCATAAGGGTAATTTTATGGTGCATGTGAATTTACTATTTGAGGACATCTTTAAGGCCAAACGTGTAACAATTGCTGGTGCTTGAAGGTAGTGGAGACGAATGGAAAAGAATGGAGAGAGAAAAACAGTATAGATGTTAAAAAAATGGTTCCGAAAACAAAAGTCTACAACACCCGGTATTCCCAGGCGGTCACCCATCCTAGTACTAACCGGGCCCAACGTTGCTTAACTACGGGGATCGGACGAGAACCGGTGCTTTCAACGTGGTATGGCCGTAGGCACTGTAGATGGTTTGGGACGGCGTTATATACCTGACCTCGTCTACTGTTGCCTCAAGATGTGGGATAATCTTTAAATAGTTATCAGATAATCCATGTGTGTCCAACAATGCGTGTTATTGGGATGGGTTGTCTACGATTGAGGCCAGACAGTTTACCAACTATATCAAGCGAGGCTCATGATTCGCACGCGCCGTGAACACGGACTCTCTAGCTGCTTCAGACCACACTCGCCAGGCGGCGCTATCGTACGGCTTGGGCTGGATATTGCCAACCGGTAGTGCTAAAATCTGTCATCTTTACAAGGAACTTGGAAGAGTCTTATATTTTAAAGCGTTCAAGCGATTTAAATGTTGCGACATATCTACGATACGAATATACTTGATACAACCTGCGTGTTGCCCATACTCTTTTCTTTTATGTAGAGCCGGAGTTTATTTGGATGACAGTACCTTCTTTAGACGACAGCAGCATATATACTTTAAGATCTGTTGCCAGTTGATGACATAAATAAATAAATCTCTGCCGGTGATCATCGCGTTTTCTTACAGTCTCTGAGTGATATTTCATGTATTTTGCCTTGTTTGATGCGCTTCTTGGGAAACGTTTGTTTCAATGACGTCTCGCGTAACCCGGGGCGATAGGCGGCGTGGTCGCAGCAACTGACGGCGCCAAATTCTATATTTTCTCATTAGATTCAGCACACAGGTAGTGGACAGATGTGTGTGGACATCCGTCTCTTGAGACTGTAACGATGCGATCAGGACAGAAATACACTGGTGCAGGTAGGTAAGTTACCCTGTTAACGTCACACATCGATAAGTTGCGCGTCGAAAAGTATATAGTGTCAAGTAGGGCCTCTAATATGGTCGTATATAACAGTTATATGCATGTCAGTTGCCTATGTCTGAGAGGGGGCTGATTTGTTACTATTGAGTGGGCAGACTGATACACGTTTGGCAAAATTTTGCCGTATTTATTCCTTCGTGGGGACGTTTTGGCGTGTGTCGACCGCATTAGACGCAGATTCCGTGGATCCCTGTGACGTTTAAAGCTGGAGGATTGTTCCGGTGAGTGGGTGGGGGGGGGGGGGGGGATGCATAGCTAAACAACTGCAACGTCAACCTATGCTTTATTTGCTATTAAAATCAAGTTATTTTATTACTGTAAAATGTTTCATATGGCAGAAATATGCAAACTTGGTTATCAATTTAGTAATAGCATGGAGTTGAAAAAGAAGGGCTTTCCATTACTTATCATGGGGATGCCACCATTTGGTGATGGGTCTAAAATCAATCTTTTGTCGAGTATTACTGAGTAGATTTAGTGACATGTAATCCCGAATACGAAATCCCCATGGACGCTGGGCGGTGACAATGGATCCAGCATACGACTTCATCATGGTCACTGCGCGGTACCACGGGATCCAGAATACGACTTCACCATGGTCACTGGGTGGCACCGTTGGATCCAGAATATGACGTAACCATGGTCACTTGGGGGTTCAATGGGATCCGGAATACGACATCACCATGCTCACTGGGCGGGGGCAAGGGATCCATAATACGACGTCATCATGGACGCTGGGCGGTGTCATTGTACGAAGAATACGACGCCACCTTGGTCACTGGGCGGTGCTTTGGGATCCAGAATACGACGTCACCATGGTCACAGGGGTGTTCCACGGGATCCTGAATACGACGTCACCTTGGTCACTGGGCTGTGTCATGGCATCCAGCATACGACGTCACCTTGGTCACTGGGCGGTGTCATGGTACGAAGAATACGACGTCACCTTGTTCACTGGGCGGTGTCATGGCATCCAGCATACGACGTCACCTTGGTCACTGGGCGGTGTCATGGCATCCAGCATACGACGTCACCTTGGTCACTGGGCGGTGTCATGGTACGAAGAATACGACGCCACATTGGTCACTGGGCGGTGCTTTGGGGTGCAGAATACAACGTCACCATGGTCACTGGGCGGTGACAAGGGATCCAGAATACCACGCCGCCATAGTCACCGGGCGGTTTCATGGGATTCAGAATGCGATATCCCCATGGTCACTGGATCCAGAATGCGACGTCACCATGGTCACTGGGCGGTGGCATGGGATCCATAATACCACGTCACGATGGTCACTGGGCGGTACCATGGGATCCAGAATACTTCACCATGCTTATTGGGCAGCACCATTGGATCCAGAATATGACGTCACCATGGTCCCTTTGGGGTTCAATGGGTTCCGGAATACGAAATGACCATGCTCACTGGGCGGCGACAAGGGATCCATAATACGACGTCACGGTGGTCCCTACGTGTCGCCATCGGATCCAGAATACGACATCAGCATGGTCACTGAGAGATGCCATGAAATCCAGAATACGACGTCACCATGGTCCTTGGCGGTGCCATGGGATCCAGGATACGACGTCACCTTGGTCACCGGGTGGTGTCAGGGCATCCAGCATACGACATCACCTTGGTCACTGAGAGATGCAGTGAAATCCAGAATACGACTTCACCATGGTCACTGGGCGGTGACAAGGGATCCAGAATACCACGCCGCCATAGTCACCGGGCGGTGTCATGGGATTCAGAATGCGATATCCCCATGGTCACTGGGCGGTGGCATGGGATCCAGAATACCACGTCACCATGGTCACTGGGCGGTACCATGGGATCCAGAATACTTCACCATGCTTATTGGGCAGCACCATTGGATCTAGAATATGACGTCACCATGGTCCCTTTGGGGTTCAAGGGGTTCCGGAATACGAAATGACCATGCTCACTGGGCGGCGACAAGGAATCCATAATACGACGTCACGGTGGTCCCTACGTTTCGCCATCGGATCCAGAATACGACATCAGCATGGTCACTGAGAGATGCCATGAAGTCCAGAATACGACGTCAACATGGTCACTGGCGGTGCCATGGGATCCAGGATACGACGTCACCATGGTCACTGGGCGGTGCTATGGGATTCAGAATGCGATATCTCCATGGTCAATGGATCCAGAATGCGACGTCACCATGGTCGCAGGCGGTGTCATGGGATCCAGAATACCACGTCACCATGGTCACTGGGCGGTGGCATGGGATCCACAATGCGATATCCCCATGCTGACTGGATCCAGAATGCAACGTCATCATGGTCACTGCCGATGCAATGGGATGCAGAATACGTCGTCACTATGGTCACTGGGCGGTGCCATGAGATCCAGAATGCGATATCCCCATGCTGACTGGATCCAGAATGCAACGTCATCATGGTCACTGGCGATGCAATGGGATGCAGAATACGTCGTCACTATGATCACTGGGCGGTGCCATGAGATCCAGAATGCGATATCCCCATGCTGACTGGATCCAGAATGCAACGTCATCATGGTCACTGGCGATGCAATGGGATGCAGAATACGTCGTCACTATGGTCACTGGGCGGTGCCATGAGATCCAGAATGCGATATCACCGCCATGGGACCAAGAATGCGACATCACGATGGTCGCTGGCCGGTGCCATGGGATCTAGAATACGTCTTCACCATGGTCAGTGGACGGTTCCATGGGATCCAGAAAACGACGTCACCATGGTCACTGGACGCCGTAATGAGTTCAACGGGAAAACGTCACCCTAGAAGTAAGAGATATGTTCATGTTCTGGAGCATTATCTGACGCGGGTTGAACTAGGCGGTATGGGAGTTTATCACTGTAGTCGTTTGCCATGGCCGCTGGCTTCGGTCTAACGATGCACTGGAATTTGATCACCCATGACATTTTCCCATAGGTTAATATTAATAGAGAATCATGGGAATGTTATATGTGAAGCGATGATTACCATCGTGGTAAAGTTTGGGATGCGACGAGGCTGGAGGTTACATACCAATAGAAACCACCACCCCCATGTTACGTAATGCAATAACCCAAATTTTCAAACCCATGCTAGAAAAAAATCGGTACCCATGTTTGACTATATGGGCCGCGGGAAATGGAAAAGATAGAGCAAGTATCCAACTTTACTTTAAAAACAAACAGAACAGAGGTTGACGTGCGATATCTTTAGCTACAACCCATAGTATGACACCCCCCCTAGCGCGACCCGCCGGAAATTAGACACCCAGCGAATCAGCATGTGATGAGGTCGACCGAACAACGCACCCGTAACATCCGCAAGCATGATTCAATACGCCACAGACTAATGCAACAGGTAGTAATCTGGCCAAACATTAGTAAAAGAAACTACATATGCAAAGAAGGAAATAACCAGTAACCATATAACCCTGATATACGACCATATTTTAGGCACTACTTGACGGTATATACTTGTCTACGCAGCCACGACGACCTATTGATGTGTAACCTGGAGCGCATGTAGTCATAAGGTCCCCATCAACCGTCCCTGTGACAGGGCAAAGATGTATATCATAAGGGTAATTTTATGGTGAATGTGAATTTACTATTTGAGGACATCTTTAAGGCGAAACGTGTAACAATTGCTGGTGCTTGAAGGTAGTGGAGACGAATGGAAAAGAATGGAGAGAGAAAAACAGTATAGATGTTAAAAAAATGGTTGCGAAAACAAAAGTCTACAACACCCGGTATTCCCAGGCGGTCACCCATCCTAAAACTAACCGGGCCCAACGTTGCTTAACTACGGGGATCGGACGAGAACCGGTGCTTTCAACGTGGTATGGCCGTAGGCACTGTAGATGGTTTGGGACGGCGTTATATACCTGACCTCGTCTACTGTTGCCTCAAGATGTGGGATAATCTTTAAATAGTTATCAGATAATCCATGTGTGTCCAACAATGCGTGTTATTGGGATGGGTTGTCTACGATTGAGGCCAGACAGTTTACCAACTATATCAAGCGAGGCTCATGATTCGCACGCGCCGTGAACACGGACTCTCTAGCTGCTTCAGACCACACTCGCCAGGCGGCGCTATCGTACGGCTTGGGCTGGATATTGCCAACCGGTAGTGCTAAAATCTGTCATCTTTACAAGGAACTTGGAAGAGTCTTATATTTTAAAGCGTTCAAGCGATTTAAATGTTGCGACATATCTACGATACGAATATACTTGATACAACCTGCGTGTTGCCCATACTCTTTTCTTTTATGTAGAGCCGGAGTTTATTTGGATGACAGTACCTTCTTTAGACGACAGCAGCATATATACTTTAAGATCTGTTGCCAGTTGATGACATAAATAAATAAATCTCTGCCGGTGATCATCGCGTTTTCTTACAGTCTCTGAGTGATATTTCATGTATTTTGCCTTGTTTGATGCGCTTCTTGGGAAACGTTTGTTTCAATGACGTCTCGCGTAACCCGGGGCGATAGGCGGCGTGGTCGCAGCAACTGACGGCGCCAAATTCTATATTTTCTCATTAGATTCAGCACACAGGTAGTGGACAGATGTGTGTGGACATCCGTCTCTTGAGACTGTAACGATGCGATCAGGACAGAAATACACTGGTGCAGGTAGGTAAGTTACCCTGTTAACGTCACACATCGATAAGTTGCGCGTCGAAAAGTATATAGTGTCAAGTAGGGCCTCTAATATGGTCGTATATAACAGTCATATGCATGTCAGTTGCCTATGTCTGAGAGGGGGCTGATTTGTTACTATTGAGTGGGCAGACTGATACACGTTTGGCAAAATTTTGCCGTATTTATTCCTTCGTGGGGACGTTTTGGCGTTTGTCGACCGCATTAGACGCAGATTCCGTGGGTCCCTGTGACGTTTAAAGCTGGAGGATTGTTCCGGTGAGTGGGTGGGGGGAGGGGGGGGGGGAATGCATAGCTAAACAACTGCAACGTCAACCTATGCTTTATTTGCTATTAAAATCAAGTTATTTTATTACTGTAAAATGTTTCATATGGCAGAAATATGCAAACTTGGTTATCAATTTAGTAATAGCATGGAGTTGAAAAAGAAGGGCTTTCCATTACTTATCATGGGGATGCCACCATTTGGTGCGTAACCTCAATATGGGTCTAAAATCAATCTTTTGTCGAGTATTACTGAGTAGATTTGGTGACATGTAATCCAGAATACGAAATCCCCATGGACGCTGGGCGGTGACAATGGATCCAGAATACGACTTCATCATGGTCACTGCGCGGTACCACGGGATCCAGAATACGACTTCACCATGGTCACTGGGCGGCACCGTTGGATCCAGAATATGACGTAACCATGGTCACTTGGGGGTTCAATGGGATCCGGAATACGACATCACCATGCTCACTGGGCGGGGGCAAGGGATCCATAATACGACGTCATCATGGACGCTGGGCGGTGTCATTTTACGAAGAATACGACGCCACCTTGGTCACTGGGCGGTGCTTTGGGATCCAGAATACGACGTCACCATGGTCACAGGGGTGTTCCACGGGATCCTGAATACGACGTCACCTTGGTCACTGGGCTGTGTCATGGCATCCAGCATACGACGTCACCTTGGTCACTGGGCGGTGTCTTGGTACGAAGAATACGACGCCACATTGGTCACTGGGCGGTGCTTTGGAGTGCAGAATACAACGTCACCATGGTCACTGGGCTGTGTCATGGCATCCAGCATACGACGTCACCTTGGTCACTGGGCGGTGTCATGGTACGAAGAATACGACGCC
This sequence comes from Arenicola marina, assembly GCA_964019135.1. Lineage (NCBI taxonomy): Eukaryota > Metazoa > Annelida > Polychaeta > Arenicolidae > Arenicola > Arenicola marina. Next base: position 113,712 of record CAXHSH010000284.1, read on the forward strand.
ACATTGGTCACTGGGCGGTGCTTTGGGGTGCAGAATACAACGTCACCATGGTCACTGGGCGGTGACAAGGGATCCAGAATACCACGCCGCCATAGTCACCGGGCGGTTTCATGGGATTCAGAATGCGATATCCCCATGGTCACTGGATCCAGAATGCGACGTCACCATGGTCACTGGGCGGTGGCATGGGATCCATAATACCACGTCACGATGGTCACTGGGCGGTACCATGGGATCCAGAATACTTCACCATGCTTATTGGGCAGCACCATTGGATCCAGAATATGACGTCACCATGGTCCCTTTGGGGTTCAATGGGTTCCGGAATACGAAATGACCATGCTCACTGGGCGGCGACAAGGGATCCATAATACGACGTCACGGTGGTCCCTACGTGTCGCCATCGGATCCAGAATACGACATCAGCATGGTCACTGAGAGATGCCATGAAATCCAGAATACGACGTCACCATGGTCCCTGGCGGTGCCATGGGATCCAGGATACGACGTCACCATGGTCACTGGGCGGTGCTATGGGATTCAGAATGCGATATCTCCATGGTCACTGGATCCAGAATACGACGTCACCATGGTCGCTGGCGGTGTCATGGTATCCAGAATACGTCGTCACTATGGTCACTGGGCGGTGCCATGAGATCCAGAATGCGATATCACCGCCATGGGACCAAGAATGCGACATCACGATGGTCGCTGGCCGGTGCCATGGGATCTAGAATACGTCTTCACCATGGTCAGTGGACGGTTCCATGGGATCCAGAATACGACGTCACCATGGTCACTGGACGCCGTAATGAGTTCCACGGGAAAACGTCACCCTAGAAGTAAGAGATATGTTCATGTTCTGGAGCATTATCTGACGCGGGTTGAACTAGGCGGTATGGGAGTTTATCACTGTAGTCGTTTGCCATGGCCGCTGGCTTCGGTCTAACGATGCACTGGAATTTGATCACCCATGACATTTTCCCATAGGTTAATATTAATAGAGAATCATGGGAATGTTATATGTGAAGCGATGATTACCATCGTGGTAAAGTTTGGGATGCGACGAGGCTGGAGGTTACATACCAATAGAAACCACCACCCCCATGTTACGTAATGCAATAACCCAAATTTTCAGACCCATGCTAGAAAAAAATCGGTACCCATGTTTGACTATATGGGCCGCGGGAAATGGAAAAGATAGAGCAAGTATCCAACTTTACTTTAAAAACAAACAGAACAGAGGTTGACGTGCGATATCTTTAGCTACAACCCATAGTATGACACCCCCCCCTAGCGCGACCCGCCGGAAATTAGATACCCAGCGAATCAGCATGTGATGAGGTCGACCGAACAACGCACCCGTAACATCCGCAACCATGATTCAATACGCCACAGACTAATGCAACAGGTAGTAATCTGGCCAAACATTAGTAAAAGAAACTACATATGCAAAGAAAGAAATAACCAGTAACCATATAACCCTGATATACGACCATATTTTAGGCACTACTTGACGGTATATACTTGTCTACGCAGCCACGACGACCTATTGATGTGTAACCTGGCGCGCTTGTAGTCATCAGGTCCCCATCAACCGTCCCTGTGACAGGGCAAAGATGTATATCATAAGGGCCATTTATAGTGAATGTGAATTTACTATTTGAGGACATCTTTAAGGCGAAACGTGTAACAATTGCTGGTGCTTGAAGGTAGTGGAGACGAATGGAAAAGAATGGAGAGAGAAAAACAGTATAGATGTTAAAAAAATGGTTGCGAAAACAAAAGTCTACAACACCCGGTATTCCCAGGCGGTCACCCATCCTAGTACTAACCGGGCCCAACGTTGCTTAACTACGGGGATCGGACGAGAACCGGTGCTTTCAACGTGGTATGGCCGTAGGCACTGTAGATGGTTTGGGACGGCGTTATATACCTGACCTCGTCTACTGTTGCCTCAAGATGTGGGATAATCTTTAAATAGTTATCAGATAATCCATGTGTGTCCAACAATGCGTGTTATTGGGATGGGTTGTCTACGATTGAGGCCAGACAGTTTACCAACTATATCAAGCGAGGCTCATGATTCGCACGCGCCGTGAACACGGACTCTCTAGCTGCTTCAGACCACACTCGCCAGGCGGCGCTATCGTACGGCTTGGGCTGGATATTGCCAACCGGTAGTGCTAAAATCTGTCATCTTTACAAGGAACTTGGAAGAGTCTTATATTTTAAAGCGTTCAAGCGATTTAAATGTTGCGACATATCTACGATACGAATATACTTGATACAACCTGCGTGTTGCCCATACTCTTTTCTTTTATGTAGAGCCGGAGTTTATTTGGATGACAGTACCTTCTTTAGACGACAGCAGCATATATACTTTAAGATCTGTTGCCAGTTGATGACATAAATAAATAAATCTCTGCCGGTGATCATCGCGTTTTCTTACAGTCTCTGAGTGATATTTCATGTATTTTGCCTTGTTTGATGCGCTTCTTGGGAAACGTTTGTTTCAATGACGTCTCGCGTAACCCGGGGCGATAGGCGGCGTGGTCGCAGCAACTGACGGCGCCAAATTCTATATTTTCTCATTAGATTCAGCACACAGGTAGTGGACAAATGTGTGTGGACATCCGTCTCTTGAGACTGTAACGATGCGATCAGGACAGAAATACACTGGTGCAGGTAGGTAAGTTACCCTGTTAACGTCACACATCGATAAGTTGCGCGTCGAAAAGTATATAGTGTCAAGTAGGGCCTCTAATATGGTCGTATATAACAGTTATATGCATGTCAGTTGCCTATGTCTGAGAGGGGGCTGATTTGTTACTATTGAGTGGGCAGACTGATACACGTTTGGCAAAATTTTGCCGTATTTATTCCTTTGTGGGGACGTTTTGGCGTGTGTCGACCGCATTAGACGCAGATTCCGTGGGTCCCTGTGACGTTTAAAGCTGGAGGATTGTTCCGGTGAGTGGGTGGGGGGGGGGGGATGCATAGCTAAACAACTGCAACGTCAACCTATGCTTTATTTGCTATTAAAATCAAGTTATTTTATTACTGTAAAATGTTTCATATGGCAGAAATATGCAAACTTGGTTATCAATTTAGTAATAGCATGGAGTTGAAAAAGAAGGGCTTTCCATTACTTATCATGGGGATGCCACCATTTGGTGCGTAACCTCAATATGGGTCTAAAATCAATCTTTTGTCGAGTATTACTGAGTAGATTTGGTGACATGTAATCCAGAATACGAAATCCCCATGGACGCTGGGCGGTGACAATGGATCCAGAATACGACTTCATCATGGTCACTGCGCGGTACCACGGGATCCAGAATACGACTTCACCATGGTCACTGGGCGGCACCGTTGGATCCAGAATATGACGAAACCATGGTCACTTGGGGGTTCAATGGGATCCGGAATACGACATCACCATGCTCACTGGGCGGGGGCAAGGGATCCATAATACGACGTCATCATGGACGCTGGGCGGTGTCATTGTACGAAGAATACGACGCCACCTTGGTCACTGGGCGGTGCTTTGGGATCCAGAATACGACGTCACCATGGTCACAGGGGTGTTCCACGGGATCCTGAATACGACGTCACCTTGGTCACTGGGCTGTGTCATGGCATCCAGCATACGACGTCACCTTGGTCACTGGGCGGTGTCATGGTACGAAGAATACGACGCCACATTGGTCACTGGGCGGTGCTTTGGGGTGCAGAATACAACGTCACCATGGTCACTGGGCGGTGACAAGGGATCCAGAATACCACGCCGCCATAGTCACCGGGCGGTTTCATGGGATTCAGAATGCGATATCCCCATGGTCACTGGATCCAGAATGCGACGTCACCATGGTCACTGGGCGGTGGCATGGGATCCATAATACCACGTCACGATGGTCACTGGGCGGTACCATGGGATCCAGAATACTTCACCATGCTTATTGGGCAGCACCATTGGATCCAGAATATGACGTCACCATGGTCCCTTTGGGGTTCAATGGGTTCCGGAATACGAAATGACCATGCTCACTGGGCGGCGACAAGGGATCCATAATACGACGTCACGGTGGTCCCTACGTGTCGCCATCGGATCCAGAATACGACATCAGCATGGTCACTGAGAGATGCCATGAAATCCAGAATACCACGTCACCATGGTCACTGGGTGGTAGCATGGGATCCACAATGCGATATCCCCATGCTGACTGGATCCAGAATGCAACGTCATCATGGTCACTGCCAATGCAATGGGATGCAGAATACGTCGTCACTATGGTCACTGGGCGGTGCCTTGAGATCCAGAATGCGATATCCCCATGCTGACTGGATCCAGAATGCAACGTCATCATGGTCACTGGCGATGCAATGGGATGCAGAATACGTCGTCACTATGGTCACTGGGCGGTGCCATGAGATCCAGAATGCGATATCCCCATGCTGACTGGATCCAGAATGCAACGTCATCATGGTCACTGGCGATGCAATGGGATGCAGAATACGTCGTCACTATGGTCACTGGGCGGTGCCATGAGATCCAGAATGCGATATCACCGCCATGGGACCAAGAATGCGACATCACGATGGTCGCTGGCCGGTGCCATGGGATCCAGAATACGTCTTCACCATGGTCAGTGGACGGTTCCATGGGATCCAGAAAACGACGTCACCATGGTCACTGGACGCCGTAATGAGTTCAACGGGAAAACGTCACCCTAGAAGTAGGAGATATGTTCATGTTCTGGAGCATTATCTGACGCGGGTTGAACTAGGCGGTATGGGAGTTTATCACTGTAGTCGTTTGCCATGGCCGCTGGCTTCGGTCTAACGATGCACTGGAATTTGATCACCCATGACATTTTCCCATAGGTTAATATTAATAGAGAATCATGGGAATGTTATATGTGAAGCGATGATTACCATCGTGGTAAAGTTTGGGATGCGACGAGGCTGGAGGTTACATACCAATAGAAACCACCACCCCCATGTTACGTAATGCAATAACCCAAATTTTCAAACCCATGCTAGAAAAAAATCGGTACCCATGTTTGACTATATGGGCCGCGGGAAATGGAAAAGATAGAGCAAGTATCCAACTTTACTTTAAAAACAAACAGAACAGAGATTGACGTGCGATATCTTTAGCTACAACCCATAGTATGACACCCCACCTAGCGCGACCCGCCGGAAATTAGACACCCAGCGAATCAGCATGTGATGAGGTCGACCGAACAACGCACCCGTAACATCCGCAAGCATGATTCAATACGCCACAGACTAATGCAACAGGTAGTAATCTGGCCAAACATTAGTAAAAGAAACTACATATGCAAAGAAGGAAATAACCAGTAACCATATAACCCTGATATACGACCATATTTTAGGCACTACTTGACGGTATATACTTGTCTACGCAGCCACGACGACCTATTGATGTGTAACCTGGAGCGCATGTAGTCATAAGGTCCCCATCAACCGTCCCTGTGACAGGGCAAAGATGTATATCATAAGGGTAATTTTATGGTGAATGTGAATTTACTATTTGAGGACATCTTTAAGGCGAAACGTGTAACAATTGCTGGTGCTTGAAGGTAGTGGAGACGAATGGAAAAGAATGGAGAGAGAAAAACAGTATAGATGTTAAAAAAATGGTTGCGAAAACAAAAGTCTACAACACCCGGTATTCCCAGGCGGTCACCCATCCTAGTACTAACCGGGCCCAACGTTGCTTAACTACGGGGATCGGACGAAAACCGGTGCTTTCAACGTGGTATGGCCGTAGGCACTGTAGATGGTTTGGGACGGCGTTATATACCTGACCTCGTCTACTGTTGCCTCAAGATGTGGGATAATCTTTAAATAGTTATCAGATAATCCATGTGTGTCCAACAATGCGTGTTATTGGGATGGGTTGTCTACGATTGAGGCCAGACAGTTTACCAACTATATCAAGCGAGGCTCATGATTCGCACGCGCCGTGAACACGGACTCTCTAGCTGCTTCAGACCACACTCGCCAGGCGGCGCTATCGTACGGCTTGGGCTGGATATTGCCAACCGGTAGTGCTAAAATCTGTCATCTTTACAAGGAACTTGGAAGAGTCTTATATTTTAAAGCGTTCAAGCGATTTAAATGTTGCGACATATCTACGATACGAATATACTTGATACAACCTGCGTGTTGCCCATACTCTTTTCTTTTATGTAGAGCCGGAGTTTATTTGGATGACAGTACCTTCTTTAGACGACAGCAGCATATATACTTTAAGATCTGTTGCCAGTTGATGACATAAATAAATAAATCTCTGCCGGTGATCATCGCGTTTTCTTACAGTCTCTGAGTGATATTTCATGTATTTTGCCTTGTTTGATGCGCTTCTTGGGAAACGTTTGTTTCAATGACGTCTCGCGTAACCCGGGGCGATAGGCGGCGTGGTCGCAGCAACTGACGGCGCCAAATTCTATATTTTCTCATTAGATTCAGCACACAGGTAGTGGACAGATGTGTGTGGACATCCGTCTCTTGAGACTGTAACGATGCGATCAGGACAGAAATACACTGGTGCAGGTAGGTAAGTTACCCTGTTAACGTCACACATCGATAAGTTGCGCGTCGAAAAGTATATAGTGTCAAGTAGGGCCTCTAATATGGTCGTATATAACAGTTATATGCATGTCAGTTGCCTATGTCTGAGAGGGGGCTGATTTGTTACTATTGAGTGGGCAGACTGATACACGTTTGGCAAAATTTTGCCGTATTTATTCCTTCGTGGGGACGTTTTGGCGTGTGTCGACCGCATTAGACGCAGATTCCGTGGGTCCCTGTGACGTTTAAAGCTGGAGGATTGTTCCGGTGAGTGGGTGGGGGGGGGGGGGGGGGAATGCATAGCTAAACAACTGCAACGTCAACCTATGCTTTATTTGCTATTAAAATCAAGTTATTTTATTACTGTAAAATGTTTCATATGGCAGAAATATGCAAACTTGGTTATCAATTTAGTAATAGCATGGAGTTGAAAAAGAAGGGCTTTCCATTACTTATCATGGGGATGCCACCATTTGGTGCGTAACCTCAATATGGGTCTAAAATCAATCTTTTGTCGAGTATTACTGAGTAGATTTGGTGACATGTAATCCAGAATACGAAATCCCCATGGACGCTGGGCGGTGACAATGGATCCAGAATACGACTTCATCATGGTCACTGCGCGGTACCACGGGATCCAGAATACGACTTCACCATGGTCACTGGGCGGCACCGTTGGATCCAGAATATGACGTAACCATGGTCACTTGGGGGTTCAATGGGATCCGGAATACGACATCACCATGCTCACTGGGCGGGGGCAAGGGATCCATAATACGACGTCACGGTGGTCCCTACGTGTCGCCATCGGATCCAGAATACGACATCAGCATGGTCACTGAGAGATGCCATGAAATCCAGAATACGACGTCACCATGGTCCCTGGCGGTGCCATGGGATCCAGGATACGACGTCACCATGGTCACTGGGCGGTGCTATGGGATTCAGAATGCGATATCTCCATGGTCACAGGGGTGTTCCACGGGATCCTGATCCGTCATCATGGACGCTGGGCGGTGTCATTGTACGAAGAATACGACGCCACCTTGGTCACTGGGCGGTGCTTTGGGATCCAGAATACGACGTCACCATGGTCACAGGGGTGTTCCACGGGATCCTGAATACGACGTCACCTTGGTCACTGGGCGGTGTCATGGTACGAAGAATACGACGCCACATTGGTCACTGGGCGGTGCTTTGGGGTGCAGAATACAACGTCACCATGGTCACTGGGCGGTGACAAGGGATCCAGAATACCACGCCGCCATAGTCACCGGGCGGTTTCATGGGATTCAGAATGCGATATCCCCATGGTCACTGGATCCAGAATGCGACGTCACCATGGTCACTGGGCGGTGGCATGGGATCCATAATACCACGTCACGATGGTCACTGGGCGGTACCATGGGATCCAGAATACTTCACCATGCTTATTGGGCAGCACCATTGGATCCAGAATATGACGTCACCATGGTCCCTTTGGGGTTCAATGGGTTCCGGAATACGAAATGACCATGCTCACTGGGCGGCGACAAGGGATCCATAATACGACGTCACGGTGGTCCCTACGTGTCGCCATCGGATCCAGAATACGACATCAGCATGGTCACTGAGAGATGCCATGAAATCCAGAATACGACGTCACCATGGTCCCTGGCGGTGCCATGGGATCCAGGATACGACGTCACCATGGTCACTGGGCGGTGCTATGGGATTCAGAATGCGATATCTCCATGGTCACTGGATCCAGAATACGACGTCACCATGATCGCTGGCGGTGTCATGGTATCCAGAATACGTCGTCACTATGGTCACTGGGCGGTGCCATGAGATCCAGAATGCGATATCACCGCCATGGGACCAAGAATGCGACATCACGATGGTCGCTGGCCGGTGCCATGGGATCTAGAATACGTCTTCACCATGGTCAGTGGACGGTTCCATGGGATCCAGAATACGACGTCACCATGGTCACTGGACGCCGTAATGAGTTCCACGGGAAAACGTCACCCTAGAAGTAAGAGATATGTTCATGTTCTGGAGCATTATCTGACGCGGGTTGAACTAGGCGGTATGGGAGTTTATCACTGTAGTCGTTTGCCATGGCCGCTGGCTTCGGTCTAACGATGCACTGGAATTTGATCACCCATGACATTTTCCCATAGGTTAATATTAATAGAGAATCATGGGAATGTTATATGTGAAGCGATGATTACCATCGTGGTAAAGTTTGGGATGCGACGAGGCTGGAGGTTACATACCAATAGAAACCACCACCCCCATGTTACGTAATGCAATAACCCAAATTTTCAGACCCATGCTAGAAAAAAATCGGTACCCATGTTTGACTATATGGGCCGCGGGAAATGGAAAAGATAGAGCAAGTATCCAACTTTACTTTAAAAACAAACAGAACAGAGGTTGACGTGCGATATCTTTAGCTACAACCCATAGTATGACACCCCCCCCTAGCGCGACCCGCCGGAAATTAGATACCCAGCGAATCAGCATGTGATGAGGTCGACCGAACAACGCACCCGTAACATCCGCAACCATGATTCAATACGCCACAGACTAATGCAACAGGTAGTAATCTGGCCAAACATTAGTAAAAGAAACTACATATGCAAAGAAAGAAATAACCAGTAACCATATAACCCTGATATACGACCATATTTTAGGCACTACTTGACGGTATATACTTGTCTACGCAGCCACGACGACCTATTGATGTGTAACCTGGCGCGCTTGTAGTCATCAGGTCCCCATCAACCGTCCCTGTGACAGGGCAAAGATGTATATCATAAGGGCCATTTATAGTCAATGTGAATTTACTATTTGAGGACATCTTTAAGGCGAAACGTGTAACAATTGCTGGTGCTTGAAGGTAGTGGAGACGAATGGAAAAGAATGGAGAGAGAAAAACAATATAGATGTTAAAAAAATGGTTGCGAAAACAAAAGTCTACAACACCCGGTATTCCCAGGCGGCCACCCATCCTAGTACTAACCGGGCCCAACGTTGCTCAACTACGGGGATCGGACGAGAACCGGTGCTTTCAACGTGGTATGGCCGTAGGCACTGTAGATGGTTTGGGACTGCGTTATATACCTGACCTCGTCTACTGTTGCCTAAAGATGTGGGATAATCTTTAAATAGTTATCAGATAATCCATTTGTGTCCGACAATGCGTGCTATTGGGATGGGTTGTCTACGATTGAGGCCAGACAGTTTACCAACTATATCAAGCGAGGCTCATGATTCGCACGCGCCGTGAACACGGACTCTCTAGCTGCTTCAGACCACACTCGCCAGGCGGCGCTATCGTACGGCTTGGGCTGGATATTGCCAACCGGTAGTGCTAAAATCTGTCATCTTTACAAGGAACTTGGAAGCGTCTTATATTTTAAAGCGTTCAAGCGATTTAAATGTTGCGACATATCTACGATACGAATATACTTGATACAACCTGCGTGTTGCTCATACTCTTTTCTTTTATGTAGAGCCGGAGTTTATTTGGATGACAGTACCTTCTTTAGACGACAGCAGCATATATACTTTAAGATCTGTTGCCAGTTGATGACATAAATAAATAAATCTCTGCCGGTGATCATCGCGTTTTCTTACAGTCTCTGAGTGATATTTCATGTATTTTGCCTTGTTTGATGCGCTTCTTGGGAAACGTTTGTTTCAATGACGTCTCGCGTATCCCGGGGCGATAGGCGGCGTGGTCGCAGCAACTGACGGCGCCAAATTCTATATTTTCTCATTAGATTCAGCACACAGGTAGTGGACAGATGTGTGTGGACATCCGTCTCTTGAGACTGTAACGATGCGATCAGGACAGAAATACACTGGTGCAGGTAGGGAAGTTACCCTGTTAACGTCACACATCGATAAGTTGCGCGTCGAAAAGTATATAGTGTCAAGTAGGGCCTCTAATATGGTCGTATATAACAGTCATATGCATGTAAGTTGCCTATGTCTGGGAGGGGGCTGAATTTGTTACTATTGAGTGGGCAGACTGATACACGTTTGGCAAAATTTTGCCGCATTTATTCCTTCGTGGGGACGTTTTGGCGTGTGTCGACCGCATTAGACGCAGATTCCGTGGGTCCCTGTGACGTTTAAAGCTGGAGGGTTGTTCTGGTGAGTGGGGGGGGGGGGGGGGATTGCATAGCTAAACAACTGCAACGTCAACCTATGCTTTATTTGATATTAAAATAAAGTTATTTTATTACTGTATAATGTTTCATATGGCAGAAATATGCAAACTTGGTTATCAATTTAGTAATAGCATGGGGTTGAAAGAAAGGGCTTTCCATTACTTATCATGGGGATGCCACCATTTGGTGCGTAACTTCAATATGGGTCTAAAATCAATCTTTTGTCAAGTATTACTGAGTAGATTTGGTGACATGTAATCCAGAATACGAAATCCCCATGGACGCTTGGCGGTGACAATGGATCCACAATACGACTTCATCATGGTCACTGGGCGGTACCACGGGATCCAGAATACGACTTCACCATGGTCACTGGGCGGCACCGTTGGATCCAGAATATGACGTTACCATGGTCACTTAGGGGTTCAATGTGATCCGGAATACGAAATCACCATGCTCACTGGGCGGGGGCAAGGGATCCATAATACGACGTCACGGTGTTCCCTGGGTGTCGCCATCGGATCCAGAATACGACATCACCATGGACGCTGGGCGGTGTCATGGTACGAAGAATACGACGCCAACTTGGTCACTGGGCTGTGCTTTGGGATCCAGAATACGACGTCACCATGGTCACAGGGGTGTTCCACGGGATCCTGAATACGACGTCACCTTGGTCACTGGGCGGTGTCATGGCATCCAGCATACGACGTCACCTTGGTCACTGGGCGGTGTCATGGTACGAAGAATACGACGCCACCTTGGTCACTAGGCGGTGCTTTGGGGTGCAGAATACAACGTCACCATGGTCACAGGGGTGTTCCACGGGATCCTGAATACGACGTCACCTTGGTGACTGGGCGGTGTCATGGCATTCAGCATACGACGTCACTTTGGTCACTGGGTGGTGTCAGGGCATCCAGCATACGACTTCACCTTGGTCACTGAGAGATGCAGTGAAATCCAGAATACGACTTCACCATGGTCACTGGGCGGTGACAAGGGATCCAGAATGCGATATCCCCATGGTCACTGGATCCAGAATGCGACGTCACCATGGTCACTGGGCGGTGGCATGGGATCCAGAATACCACGTCACCATGGTCACTGGGCGGTACCATGGGATCCAGAATACTTCACCATGCTTATTGGGCAGCACCATTGGATCCAGAATATGACGTCGCCATGGTCCCTTTGGGGTTCAAGGGGTTCCGGAATACGAAATGACCATGCTCACTGGGCGGCGACAAGGGATCCATAATACGACGTCACCATGGTCGCTGGCGGTGTCATGGTATCCAGAATACGTCGTCACTATGGTCACTGGGCGGTGCCATGAGATCCAGAATGCGATATCACCGCCATGGGACCAAGAATGCGACATCACGATGGTCGCTGGGCGGTGGCATGGGATCCAGAATACCACGTCACCATGGTCACAGGGCGGTACCATGGGATCCAGAATACTTCACCATGCTTATTGAGCAGCACCATTGGATCTAGAATATGACGTCACCATGGTCCCTTTGGGGTTCAAGGGGTTCCGGAATACGAAATGACCATGCTCACTGGGCGGCGACAAGGGATCCATAATACGACGTCACGGTGGTCCCTACGTTTCGCCATCGGATCCAGAATACGACATCAGCATGGTCACTGAGAGATGCCATGAAATCCAGAATACGACGTCACCATGGTCACTGGCGGTGCCATGGGATCCAGGATACGACGTCACCATGGTCACTGGGCGGTGCTATGGGATTCAGAATGCGATATCTCCATGGTCACTGGATCCAGAATGCGACGTCACCATGGTCGCTGGCGGTGTCATGGGATCCAGAATACCACGTCACCATGGTCACTGGGCGGTGGCATGGGATCCACAATGCGATATCCCCATGCTGACTGGATCCAGAATGCAACGTCATCATGGTCACTGGCGATGCAATGGGATGCAGAATACGTCGTCACTATGGTCACTGTGCGGTGCCATGAGATCCAGAATGCGATATCACCGCCATGGGACCAAGAATGCGACATCACGATGGTCGCTGGCCGGTGCCATGGGATCCAGAATACGTCTTCACCATGGTCAGTGGACGGTTCCATGGGATCCAGAATACGACGTCACCATGGTCACTGGACGCCGTAATGAGTTCAACGGGAAAACATCACCCTAGAAGTAAGAGATATGTTCATGTTCTGGAGCATTATCTGACGCGGGTTGAACTAGGCGGTATGGGAGTTTATCACTGTAGTCGTTTGCCATGGCCGCTGGCTTCGGTCTAACGATGCACTGGAATTTGATCACCCATGACATTTTCCCATAGGCTAATATTAATAGAGAATCATGGGAATGTTATATATGAAGCGATGATTACCATCGTGGTAAAGTTTGGGATGCGACGAGGCTGGAGGTTACATACCAATAGAAACCACCACCCCCATGTTACGTAATGCAATAACCCAAATTTTCAAACCCATGCTGGAAAAAAATCGGTACCCATGTTTGACTATATGGGCCGCGGGAAATGGAAAAGTTAGAGCAAGTATCCAACTTTACTTTAAAAACAAACAGAACATAGGTTGACGTGCGATAACTTTAGCTACAACCCATAGTATGACACCCCCCTAGCGCCATCCGCCGCAAATTAGACACCCAGCGAATCAGCATTTTGATGAGGTCGACCGAACAACGCACCCGTAACATCCGCAAGCATGATTCAATACGCCTCAGACTAATGCAACAGGTAGTAATCTGGCCAAACATTAGTAAAAGAAACTACATATGCAAAGAAAGAAATAACCAGTAACCATATAACCCTGATATACGACCATATTTTAGGCACTACTTGACGGTATATACTTGTCTACGCAGCCACGACGACCTATTGATGTGTAACCTGGAGCGCATGTAGTCATAAGGTCCCCATCAACCGTCCCTGTGACAGGGCAAAGATGTATATCATAAGGGCCATTTATAGTCAATGTGAATTTACTATTTGAGGACATCTTTAAGGCGAAACGTGTAACAATTGCTGGTGCTTGAAGGTAGTAGAGACGAATGGAAAATAATGGAGAGAAAAACAGTATAGATGTTAAAAAAATGGTTGCGAAAACAAAAGTCTACAACACCCGGTATTTCCAGGCGGTCACCCATCCTAGTACTAACCGGGCCCAACGTTGCTTAACTACGGTGATCGGACGAGAACCGGTGCTTTCAACGTGGTATGGCCGTAGGCAGTGTAGATGGTTTGGGACGGCGTTATATACCTGACCTCACTGTTGCCTCAATATGTTGGATAATCTTTAAATATAGTTATCAGATAATCCATGTGTGTCCAACAATGCGTGTTATTGGGATGGGTTGTCTACGATTGAGGCCAGACAGTTTACCAACTATATCAAGCGAGGCTCATGATTCGCACGCGCCGTGAACACGGACTCTCTAGCTGCTTCAGACCACACTCGCCAGGCGGCGCTATCGTACGGCTTGGGCTGGATATTTATTGCCAACCGGTAGTGCTAAAATCTGTCATCTTTACAAGGAACTTGGAAGCGTCTTATATTTTAAAGCGTCAAGCGATTTAAATGTTGCGACATATCTACGATACGAATATACTTGATACAACCTGCGTGTTACCCATACTCTTTTATTTTATGTAGAGCCGGAGTTTATTTGGATGACAGTACCCTCTTTAGACGACAGCAGCATATATACTTTAAGATCTGTTGCCAGTTGATGACATAAATAAATAAATCTCTGCCGGTGATCATTGCGTTTTCTTACAGTCTCTGAGTGATATTTCATGTATTTTGCCTTGTTTGATGCGCTGCTTGGGAAACGTTTGTTTCAATGACGTCTCGCGTAGCCCGGGGCGATAGGCGAACTGTAACTGTACTGTAGCGAACAGTACAAGGTTCAGTTACAAGTTGTAACTTACAACTGGGGATAGCGAAAACCCTGGTAGGTGTCATCTGAAAAAGCCTGACGAATTCGACCCACCAGGCATGCCGGGAGCCGAACTCAGACGAGCCGACCCAGGAATCCCCAACACCACCGGACAAATTGCCTGTAGGCGGTGTATCGGTACTTCCTGTAATGGAATAAAAATAACATTTATGCCATGTGCAGATAAGTACTTCAAATAGTTCAATAGTCAAAATTGTTAGGGGAACTTCATTTAAAGATGTTACAATTTTACATTATGTCTATTGGATGTGCAAGATAATAACTCATCCCTTGCAATACACGTCCTATGTGAGCGAGTATTAGTTACATTTAATTTATGGATTTTATGCTTTGCACAAATGCAGCATGTGTTTTCTGTTGTTAACTATTAACAATCCACATATTACGCAGTGTTTATATGCAATTGCCTTGTATAATGTGTAAATAAAAGTATAAGATAGGTGGATATGTAAGATGTTTCCAAAGCCTTCGATTCCTTCTCACTTTACTTCGGCTCTGCTTTACTGTTTTTTACGGAGAGCATTCATGGTAAAATTGTAACTGTTATATGCGAAAAGGTTGCAGCATAATGCACTCTTTTATGTCAATTTCGGAAGCATACACATGCACAATTATACATATATTGGCAGATATGATGTTCTCACTTGTGGACTGGCAGTTCATGTTCCCCATGCTCCTGTCTGTAAGCAAAATAAGCCACCTGCAAGACCCATGGGTTCAAGCAAATTGCATCAAATCCAGGATGCTGGGTTATGCATCTGCTGCTGTGGCAACCACTGGCGGGATCTCTCTGCAGCACAAGCAGTCTGCTGCATCTTGTAGTAGCTCGCAAGAACCACACGTGCACCTGTTGACAAAGTAACCAGTGAAAATTGTACCACTTACAGCTCTATACTTGTAGATCTTAAAGTGTTGATAATACTAGGTAACTGCACAGCGCTCAATGTAAACGCTGTTTCTGTAATACTGGGAGCTAGAAGACTATTTTCTTATAGATTAGTAGGAACTTTACAGTGACATTGTGGAAACAATCATTGATCTCTATGTTCGAAATTTCATCTATCTTCTGGCAAGGTGCTGTACACAAGCGGCTCAGTATTTAACTGGAATGTGTAAATAGAAAAGGGTTGCTGTATATAACTTGTGACTGTTATGGATTTTTTGTTTTTGTTTCTTGCTTACTAAACAGGCTGTTACATTGAACTTAACTGATGAATATTAATAAGTACTACTTTATCTGTCCATACAGTTGTGTTACCTGATTGTTGTTTTAGTAATTTTGCACATTTAAATTCACTGATAGTCTCTTAGAAGTCCTGCTTGACTGGGCAATATCTTATCTGCAAATGTCTAATATGCTCATAGGAGGCATAAGATTCTGCACTCTTGCAAGAGATTGTAATAAATGATTATTTTATCTCATTTTTATTGTTTTATATTGATCAGCCACTTTTATATTCATACTCTTAATATTTATACTACTACATAGATTGTTGTTTTGCTGCATCTGGAAATTTACCCTGGTGAGAATTGAACTCACAACCTAAAATAGGCCATCCAAAATGCAGAGGGCTTAAAATCCAGATAAATACAGTTTCACATAATTCATCTATAACATAACAATGTGAATGGTACTCATCTGTAAGATTGGAAACTATACAAAACAGTTTAATTATGTATATACTGCATTATACAGTGCCTCCATTATGAGACTACCTCGCTGATGCGACTTACACCCGACATTTTGGCTGGTTATATGATGGGCACACCATTTAATCCCTTTGTTAAAAGTGTACACAAGTTTGGAACCCTGTACACTTGTTCTGTCAGGCAAGTACAAGGGAGAACTTTATTAAATTTACTTGCAAAATCACTTGTCATAGACAAGCATTAAAGTTACATATCTTAACATATCGTTAGTGAGATAGGTTAACCAGCGGTTTTCAAGTTAGTGGTAAACGTCATTAATTTGTGTGCTTTTCGATGCTTAACTTGGTATAAGTAGCGGTGCCGAGACAGTTCTGTGATGTCCCAGGATAGACACGTTGGCTACATCACAGTCGAAACAGCAATGTTTATCAGGTTTTTGAATTGATTAGAATGAAACAATCAAGTTTTCTGCACATTTTGATAAACTTTAAGTCTTGACATTTGTTTTTTTGTTTTTATAACTGTACATGCTTACAGTTTATATCTGTTGGTGGACTGTAATTGCCAGCCCCAGCAGAATTAGCCTGAGATTTCAGATGGTCTTCACCCTTGTTCTTAGGAGTGTTGACTGTACACAGGTACAGTCAGAGTGTCAGTACACTCACTGTACAAGGCACGGGCGCTCGGTATATATATAGCGTATACACAGGCCGTAGGACTTCCATCCCGTGAACCGAGCGCCCGTGGTACACGGTACAGACAGTACAGTCACAAGTCAAGTGACAAAATAAGATGACAGATGTCCAGAATCATGAGAATGTCTTTCAGCCAAAAATTCAGGCTAGATCAATAAGCTGGTTGTAAAGTCTGCATGAAAGTTCAGAGTAATATTTGACCAAACCATTGGCATGTCATGGAATTAAGTAGAGATCATAGTGTTTACTTTACCAGTTCAAGTTGTCGGTCCGGTTTGTTGAGACACTGTCAGTGTCACCAGAATCAGATTGCTCGGCCGCCGCACTGGCTGACTCATCTGGAACGGACTCCGCTTGCGGCTCAAATCGGTAAGGTTCAACGGTATGGTTGTGCTGTTGCATAGGCCTGACAGTCTCCTCGATTTCGTGTTCTTCTAAATCAGCTCCGTCCCCTTCTTCATCAACAATTCTCATAAAATCATCCTCCTGCTCAAGCACGTTCCAGAGTAAACTTTCAATTGTCCCACCTCCACTTACGTCATATCCTGTATGTTAATGAGTTCGCCTGATGGGCTGCGAAGTCCGGAGAAGTAGCGATATGTGGCACTTTATTAAAATCGTATTGTCAGTTTTGACAGTGCAAATGTTATTTGTTCGTGACCAAAGCAATTCTTTTAAATGGAACTTCAATAAATCTTCGCGAAAAGGGGCTACTCGGCTGCTTTGCATGGTGTCTTTAAATGCTACTGCATCAGTCGTTGAGTATCACTAAGCAACTGTTGAAACCTTCTTTCAATTAATTACCCGAGCCAGAGCGCCAAACACTTAAGTAAATAGTCCTATAGCAAAAGCTATATGTAACTTTATAACAAAAACACAGAAGTTACTCTTTTGGAACTTATTACCATCTGCAGCAAGGGCAATGGGATTGGAGCTTTTGGTACAATATAAAGCTTTCCCGAATCCACTTCTCTTTCCAGGTCGACGGCACATTGCCAGTTTACCATTTTGATCAATTTTCTTCCTTTGTTGCACTTAGCCACATTGTCACATATTCATGGACAAAAGGGGTTGTAACAAAGTATAATATTTATTTACATTAAAGTAACGTATAGGATAATGTGTAATGGCCAGGCGTGAACTATGGTTGAATATGAGAGACAGCCCCAGGAATAGTCAGTCACGAACGGCAGCCCCAGCAATGCTGAGGCGATGATCGGCGGCTCCAGTCGTGTCCCGGCGATGACCGGCGGATCGAGCGACGTCCCGGCGATGACCGGCGGATCCAGCGACGTCCCTACGATGACCGGCGGATCCAGCGACGTCCCGGCGATGAACCGTTCAACGGCAGATCCAGCGACGTCCCTGAGATAACCGGCAGCCTCAGCAACAACGAGGGATGGACGGTAGCCTCAGTAACAACGAGGCATGGATGGCGGCCTCAGTAACAACGAGGCATGGACGGCAGCCTCAATAACAACGAGGCATGGACGGCAGCCTCAGTAACAACGAGGTATCAGTTCACAAGTGAAAACAGGGACACCAGGGGACAACCCCGGACGATCCGGCCGAGCAGCAGCAGCGCCGCTGGACGCCGCGATGTGGGTAGTTGCTGTGATGCCGGGTGTCCTGTCTTGACCTGTCCCCAAGGTAGTCTGCCCTCTACGGGACTGGCGCCGTATTTATATTGGCGTACTCGCACTCCCAGACGGTGTCACGAGTGACAGAGATGAGTCGATCACGCAAACGTTGAAAAAACTAAGGAAGGTCTCAGCGCTCAACCCTGCCAGCCATGAAATTGACCTCCCGGCATATTTGAAAACTGATGCCACAATCTGAGCACATCAAATACATGGACTTCATGACACACATCAAATATAATGAGGTTCAATGAAACAGCAGGGTATGCCTCGATAGTAAAATTTTCAACTTCAGGCGTTCGAAAGTTTCTCACTATCCGTGACTTCTTCATGAACCTCTATGCTAGTCCAGGCATTTCATGCTTAGGCCTTCCTGCATAAAGTTGCATAGCGAAAGTACTATATACATGTATATAGCATGACATATTACTAGAGCGGTCGGCGCTCGCACGCAGCGAAACTTGATAGTTGATCGAGCGCGTGACGCAAACGCATTTTGAACCGAAGTTCAAAAGTGTGTCGCGAAATGGACGTTTTAACAAGTGTTCTTTGTCAAGGGAGATTTCGGCGGATATCACATCAATATTACTAAACCAACTATCAAGTTGAAGGAAAACCCTTCTTCTTTCTGATTCTATGTGATTCGGCCTCTCAGATATAGTACATATTCGAATAAAACTTGAGTGAAAACTTTACCGAGTCGGCATTTGGAGGTCGAGGGCGACATAAATGCGAATCACTCGCTATGACATAGATCGAGGTGTCCTGATTCATATGTGCAAATTTTGATTTAATCCAATGTGTATTGGCGCGAATCTGGTTCAAAATAAAACACTTGTTGGGTCCAATTTTCAAAACTGCCGATCACGCCATATATTGTGCCGCGCGCACCGCCTAACTTGACGTTGTTTAAGTTTGGGAGCGTAAATATTACGTCAGACATCTATTTAAACGAGACGACGAAATCCTGCCATGCAGTCTTACATACGTAGATCTATATAAATTAAGACAATAAGTTTTGATACATTGTTGTGAATGTCATAGTGAGACTGTCCATTCACGAAGAAGGCCAGACGAGATCCGTCGAATCTCGCGTGTCGTTTAAAAGTCCACTCGCTCGCCGGGCAGTTCCATTGTTACTTGGACCAGTTTCGATAGGGGCGGTGCGCCATGCTCCGTCCGTGTAGACGTAACATACCTAGAATAACCTCAAAATTATTTGTCTTTCTTTCTCAATGTTTCAGAGGCATCAATTAAAATTCTAGCACCTGAATGCACAGCGAAAATAAATTCCACACGTATCATCCATAAATTTATGGATGTTTCGCGGTATGCCAACCGTACTCTCCCTTTCTGGACAGAATGGGACTCGCCCGTTGTCCATGAGAAACGAGCCACAATGCACTGATATGATTGACAGGAAAGACGGGCAGTGAGTCGTTTTTTAACTCATTGACCAAAAGATCAAAGGGTGTCATATTACTTCTGATGCTGGTCAGCCCGCTCGGTGTGTGGCGTGTGATGCTATGAAGTAGAAGCAAATTGGGAAGGCAGTGGGTGGGTGTAGGGGTAGCGGGATAGCGCAGGGGAGGCGGGGGGGGGGGGCGGCAAAGTGAGGATGGAAATAGGGATGGCGTGGGGAGGGAGGCAAGGTGGGATGTGGCCAGAAGCGTCAGGATACAAGCGCAGGCCACGGTTACATGTCAACAAGGTTTGGCTCATGAAGGATGGATCCACGACAAGAGGAGGAGAGGGGCGTGGGGGGAGCCCGGGAGGCGAGGCGAAGAAAATAACAAGTCCTGGTAGATGGTGGTGTTGGGGGGTGGGGGGGGGGGGGGGGAGGAGGACGTGGGAAGAGGTTGAATAAAACCCGGGCCCTGACAGGCAAATAGAATGAAATGTCTCCGATGCAATTTGGCACCGGCGGGGTTGGAAAATGTATATACTAAATTGATCGGGAACCCTGGGTAAGGTGTGAGTTGTAATACATGAGATCGAGGGGCAGAACTACTCGAACCAAAGCTGGGTAAGGCAAAGAGGCAGGTAGAATCATAAAATGATAAGCAAATTTTGGCTAGGAGGGCCTGTGTGGGGGACTCATGACGCAGACCAGGCCATTATTTAGTTTGGTGGGACATGGTGGGTGGAGGGGGGGAGGCAGGACCCTCCTGGTTTAAATAATGTGGATTTGGTGCTATGCTTGTAGTAAGTGCAGAGGGCACTTAAATATTATATGCAGGTGACGTAACCATGATAAAGCAATTGATTTTGTTTCTCGTACCTTACATATATCACACTGTGAGCCCTACAGATGGCAAAACTGATGCCTCAATGTAGTGGCCATTTATCCATTACCTTCATCAGGATATTAGGATGGTTACAACACTCACCTTGCCAGCTAGTTTGAACAAGTATAATATAGAATAAATAATATACATAATTTACATAAATAATGTAACAGTCAAGTGGCCAAATGTATATTGAATCTAAGCATGCACAGTAAATCAGGAGAGAAAAAGAGAGGGTGCACACCTCCTCTCCCTCTCTCCTCCACTTCATGGTTTACTGTGCCTGTGATTTCTTCTGGTCGTGGCTAGAGGGATCACCCTTTTAGTTTAGCCATATAGTTAGAGTAGCTGATCACGAGTTGTAAGACTCCCAGTGGGAGCACAGAGTAGGTATAATAATACCCACTCTGTGGTAGTAATGACACATTATATGTGACTATAGGTATTGGAAGTAAACATATACATGACAGATGCTTGGGAATAAAGAATAAGTTCATGGTAAATATTATTATCCTATACCTGAAGCTATACATGTAAGAACTATCCATTGCAGCTGACATCATATGACTAGATTAACACCAGTAAATTCACAGTAGTTATATATATATCATGTAACTAATAATCACACAACGTCACGTGATCCCTTGAACACTGGGTCGATGAAAACCAGAGCTCTAGGATTTATGACATTCTTGAGATAGCGGCGTGCTTCTATCTCACAGGATTTGTACGGGATATAGAGGAACAACTACAGGTTCCGCATATATCATCTGTGACATGGATATTTATACAGATTTTGAAACATTTAGCTTTGTTTGAAACTTTGCGAAGCACGTTGGATATTTTCTGTTCGTTTCTTTGCACCATTGCACAGGACAATCAACTCACACCATGGCCGAGGGCGGAACTGAGCACTGAACACTGAGCATATCACAAATGTGTCAGTTGAGCCGCTGTTCTTCAGATATAGAGACTTCAGAGAAAAGGTTACGAGTGGAAATCTACACTCTGACTTAACGACCTTCACGGTTTGTGAAGCAATCAAGAAGATCGTCGGCGCTGGTAAGGTCGATGGGGCACAAGCCCCTGAAAACGACAACGGCTGCTGGCGGCTCTACTTCAAGAATCGACAAGCACGCGTGGAGCTACTCATTCGCAAAGAGCTCTGTATCAATGGCGTGCTGGTCCCACCATATGACAAAAACCCGTTGATCACCAAACAACTCTCTCCACAAGATCTGCGTGAAAAAATAACTGTCAAATACATTCCCCAATCCGTCAGCAATGTGGAAATCAGGCAGTTATTACAAGATAAAGGTGTACGTTTGGCATCTGACATTATTGAAGCCAAAGCGCGCGACGATAATGGGCGACTAACCGACTACAAAACAGGCGATCGGTTCTGCTATGCGCACGCTCCAGTAGATCCAATCCTCCCCAGGCAAAAATCGGTAGCTGGGATACGTGGAAAAGTATTCCACGCCGGCCAGTTTAGCCGCAAATGCAACGCATGTGGCAAACCTGGCCACAAAGCCGGTGATGACACTTGTCCGGTTAAAGGCAATGAGAAAACTGTCACCGCATTCAGGGGACACGAGCAAATACTGTCAAATTTCCATACGGCCGAATTTTGTGTTTTTGAACACAAATTCCTGAGCGTGGAACATGCCTTTCAATGGAAGAAGGCCATGGACTGTGATTTACCTGATCTAGCGAATCAGATTCAACGGGCAGCTCATGCCGGTGAGGCCCGAAAGCTGAGTAAGAACATTGCGACGGAGTTGTCTGACACATGGGAGGATAACAACGTGGCAACAATGAAGGCCATACTGGAGCAGAAAGCCAGCCAAGTATCAACCTTCAGGCAAGCGCTACTAGACACCATGGAAACCATAGCTGAGGCTACATCCGACAAACGATGGGGGAGTGGCCTCAACTACGAGAATACCCTAAAGACAAGGCCTGACTGCTGGCCGGGGATAAATATCCTTGGAACCTTGTTGGTGGAGATTAAGGCACAATCTATTACCAGAACGGAGCAACCAGAACCAACCAAAAAGACGGGCAATGAACAACAAAACCATGACAACACTCCAAAAGAAGACGGAACAAAGTCGGACATAGAGTCAACACGCGAGACATCTGTCCTGGCTGATGTTTTCATCCGTGGACGGGACCCCAGCCGAAAGACAACACATCAACGCTTCCGAAAACCCGCCTCATCATTACCGCCCGATCCTCGTCGGAGGCTCGGGAGGGCAACTGAGGAGGATATCACCCACTATATCAGCCAACAAAGGGAACGATCTGCAAAGAAAAAACCATCAGGATCCCCAGCGGAGGACACAACTATGACAAAGACTCCACGCCAGGACAGCATACCTACAACATCAGACTCAAAGGAGAATAAGCCACCTCGTAGTTTCGAGTGCGCGTGCGCGACACACTCTGTTGCGCATCCGGGTCGAAGTTCACGGCACACAAACATGCACTCATAGGGGTCGAATGCAGACGACAGTGTAACAGTACAATTGGACAGTGACAGATGCTTTCAAAGCTGATATATATTCAAGTAGGAACCAAACTATCTCTGCTGACATCTGTAGTTTATTTTCTGCCACTATTTTCGGTTGTTGGAAGTAGAATAGACCGTAAAAATGTAGAGAGAAGCATCAGTACTGGCAGTGGCCTACTCGCTGTGTCATAAATCATAATGTAGCCTTGTACGTAGTTGTACGGCAACGGAATAGCACATGGGGCGGATGTGGAGGTGAGATGCGCCCCCCCCCCCCCACCCACACCTTGGAAATATGACCATGCACTGTAAAAGTACCTCATTCAGGGGCGGATCTAGAAAGGGTGGGGGTCCGGCGGCGGGTGGGGGGGCTTTGCTCTATAAAAAAATGTGTGACGCATTTTTTTTATAACCTGTGGGGGTGGGGGGCGGGGGAGGAGACTTGATTTCCACCTTAGAGGGGGGAGCGGCAAGGGGGGGGGGGGTCAAGGGAGGGTCGTGTTCCCAGATCACGAAGAATAAATTTCTTTATTCCCAGGTCATAATCAATTAAAAGCACAACTCTCTATACTAAGTAGACAATTTCCCGATTCACGGTCATTTAATATTAAAATTCCCAGTTCACGATTGATGAAAATCCTTGATCACGGCAGTCGGCTAATACCCAATTCCCAGTTCAAGAAGAATTATTTTCCTCATTCCCCGTTCACGGTGAAATGAAAAGCCCAATCCCGAGGAACGCAAATAACCCTTGCCCACCTTAGATGGCCTTGATTTTGCATGCGGAGAAAAATGTCATTCTCCCTCAAAAATTGTCATTGAAAAAGTTTCGACTTTAACAGTCCCTAAAAAGGCTTAATATCACTTTGCTCTAGGGGGTTGGGGGAGGTTCCCCCTCCCCCCTCCTTCGAACTGTCTGGCTTGCATCTACAAAGTGTCATTCTGTGATGTATTTCATTGGAAAACACCGTTACAGTGTATGCTCATGTTCCCAAGGGCCACCCCCCCTACTTTTATTCCCATTCACTGTATGCATCGCCTGCATTCGGCAGATTCTCGAGATGCACCCCCCCCCCCCCCCCTCTTCCCCTCCCAATTATAAAAGCTAGTTCCGCCCCTGTAGCGCCAGAAGTTTGGGGTTATGTGCAACCAACTCCCAACTAGTCATTTACCTATAGAATTAATGGGGGGTGAGGGGTAGAGCAATGCTTAAATGACATAGGCGAGGGGGGCGGCACTGGTGCAGTCGTTAGGCGTGCTAGACTGTAGTCAATCAATGGGGCCTGGTCTTGTGTCCAGGCCTGGACACCTAATCCGCGTTATGTTTGATCAATTTGAGGTTGTTTGGCCCAATTTATTTTATTTCCCAAGTTGGTAGGATCTATATAAACCCCCAGCCTATGGTCAAATCCGAGAGTGAATCTGGCAAAACTGTGTCATCAATTGTCAGTAAGTTTTTATACCGTTCAGCTCGCGCACGATCTTCTTCTTTTGCCGTTGCTTTTTTGTGGTACATGTACCGCAAAGTATTGCGACCCGTAGGCAAGAGCCCGGCCATAGCTAGTCCTTATTGCCAGAGGTCGGCATTCCACGATCTCGTAAAAAATGCCTGAAGTATGTTTATTCCATAAACAAAAATGACCGAAGGTAGCCATCTCAGGCCTTATATCACTTTCAGTGTATTTGTATTTCAAAAAAATAATAGTTTATCGCCTGTTAATAGTTTATCGCCTTAAAAGTGCTGCGTTCACACGCAACCCGCCGTGTTGACAGCAGACACGTGCGTTTGTTTATGTGCCGTGACCTTTGACATTACCCATAGTGCCTTGCGACGCCGGAACTACGAACTGGCTTATACGTAGGTGAAAGACCCGCCTTGCTGGACTGGTACAACTGTGACGAATTACGGAATATAAACTGGACTATGAGCCGCATGTGACGACTACATTTTACGAGATGAGTATTCAATATTTCACAGTTTTGAGTACATGTATAATGAAGGCATACAGTGTGAAATTTGGAATGCCTGGTATTCTTTATTTAACGTGCTTTAAGCATAAACTAAACAACAATCCGGTGAGTAAATACCACCAAAAGAGATATGATAATAACATGATTGATGTGATCATCTTCTTTACTATGTCGTGCGATGGTGAAAGATATTTGATGATAGATGTAATAGACGAACATAAACAACAAGACTGTAGAGTAATTACATGTCGCGCGGCGTGTACGACGGGAGGGAAGGGATGTCACACGGCGTGTACGACGGGAGGGAGGGGACGTCACACGGCGTGTACGACGGGAGAGAGGGGATGTCACACGGCGTTTACGACGGGAGGGGATGTCACACGGCGTGTACGACGGGAGGGGATGTCACACGGCGTGTACGACGGGAGGGAGGGGATGTCACACGGCGTGTACGACGGGAGAGAGGGGATGTCACACGGCGTGTACGACGGGAGGGGATGTCACACGGCGTGTACGACGGGAGGGGATGTCACACGGCGTGTACGACGGGAGCGAGAGGATGTCACACGGCGTGTACGACGGGAGAGAGGGGATGTCACACGGCGTGTATGACGGGAGGGGATGTCACTCGGCGTGTACGACGGGAGGGGATGTCACACGGCGTGTACGACGGGAGGGGATGTCACACGGCGTGTACGACGGGAGGGAGGGAATGTCACACGGCGTGTACGACGGGGGGAGGGGATGTCACACGGCGTGTACGACGGGGGGGGGGGGGTACTCAGAGAAAGATGATTCTACTTCCCAGGCCTAGTCTGAGTCCGAATAAGTTAGATAGGCTTGGGTGGCTTTCTTTAATTCGACAGGCAAGAATCCTTGGCTGGTAAGGGAGAAGCCCCAGTGCCATATCAAGTTGGTGTGGGCGGTCTCCTCCCACGGGACTTTCCTTTGGCCTTTCTTCATCAGCATGTACGGGACGAACTTTGAGTGAAGTGAGCCTTTAAACCACTTCATGACAACCGTTGGTAGCATGACTGCCACAACTTGAGCCACCTGCGGCCAGGAGTTGCCATACTTGGGGATATCAAGGAGGACCATCTGCCCTATCATGACAGGTTCCGTGGGCTTGACTATCTTCCTCGGGGTCTTTTTTCCGATCCAAACCTGAAAAAAGTTGATCTATTTAGTCAACCTACTGATCAGTATGAAATAACACAATAATCTATCCCACACCCCTTCCCCTCAATAAGGGTGCGTTACACAGCACAGATATAATGGTTACAGGCGTAATTACATTGCAGCATCTCCCATTTGTAACACTTTCTATTGCAAACGATTCCATGGTCTATATGTTACCGGTCTTATAGCGGCATCTTCATCCGAATCTGATTCCTCTGCTCTCTGGCCCTCTTCGGGTTGTGTGGCGGAGATCGCGTCACTCTCGTTTACAGCAGACACGAGGCTTGGCAATAGCCAGTTCTCTTCCTCGGGGTTCTCTTCGTCGACAAAGTCGACAGGTGCGGAAAGTATAAAATAAGCAAAAATAATAGATCACTAGAATAAGAAACGTCGCAAAACGCCTGTTTGACCCTGCTGGACGACTACACTATATGAACACTGAGCCTGCTCTCAGGGTAAAAGTGTTTTCTGTAGAGA
The DNA here is from genome assembly GCA_964019135.1 of Arenicola marina. Lineage (NCBI taxonomy): Eukaryota > Metazoa > Annelida > Polychaeta > Arenicolidae > Arenicola > Arenicola marina. Next base: position 140,869 of record CAXHSH010000284.1, read on the forward strand.
GAACGGGAAACGTTTATCCGACACACGGTGTTGTTGACGAAACAATGTTACCATATCTGGAAATGTAGATCTAATGCATCACCGATAAAAAATATGAAAATTCGCATTTGGATTAGAAGCATGAACTAAAAAACGAATTGATTGGGGACCTTTGTTATGATCATGCATCGCATATTTATTTATTGATTGTTTCTGATACAACGATACATCACAATATCTAAAAAATCAAACAGATATGAAGTGTACGCGGCGCATAAGAAGCACGCCAAATAAAACTGGTTAACCCAGACAATCCCAATCCATGATGTTCTAATCGAATTTAATTTAGAATAATACAGTCCCCTCTTAGAAACAGCATGTCAACATGCAACAAAAGCGGCATGTACCAAATAGCTCGTCTGCGTGTCGGTCAATAGATAAAGAGCTTAAGATTAGTTTGCGATCGTGCGTTTAAGAAACTGGACCGTGCCCGAACACATTAATTTTACCGCCCCACTTTTGCGCCAGCTGTTGAATATCAATTAAATTTCAAACCACACTCATTAATCAGGTAAAACTTAAACTTTCTAAAAAAAATATGCGTTTTATCTTTTAACTTGCTGCCCACTGTAATTTGTAACCTACTTTCTTCTGGTATAGTAATAATTAATTTTGTTTTGTCTTCCCTGCATAGTCTTTGTTTGTGCATACAGGTAGACTCTAGAATGTAAGTGGAAGTCAAACCAGACGTCACTCATTCAGGCTGTTCCATTTGGAATATATTTAGTTATTACCGTGTCTGCGACAAGACATATCTCTTTCCACGCAGATTAAATCACTTTTATGGTAGACATTACATAATAGGTCACAGTTTCATTATATGAAGTGAGAATAGGTCAACACCGTGAAAGGAAGAAAGGCACATTGGCAAATGCCGCAAAACATGAGCAAGCATACAGTGTACGAACATGAACAACAAGACCGTAGAGTAATTACATGTCGCGCGGCGTGTACGACGGGAGGGAAGGGATGTCACACGGCGTGTACGACGGGAGGGAGGGGACGTCACACGGCGTGTACGACGGGAGGGAGGGGACGTCACACGGCGTGTACGACGAGAGAGAGGGGATGTCACACGGCGTGTACGACGGGAGGGGATGTCACACGGCGTGTGCGACTGGAGGGAGGGGATGTCACACGGCGTGTACGACGGGAGAGAGGGGATGTCACACGGCGTGTACGACGGGAGGGGATGTCACTCGGCGTGTACGACGGGAGGGGATGTCACACGGCGTGTACGACGGGAGGGAGGGGATGTCACACGGCGTGTACGACGGGGGGAGGGGATGTCACACGGCGTGTACGACGGGGGGGGGGGGGGGTACTCAGAGAAAGATGATTCTACTTCCCAGACCTAGTCTGAGTCTGAATAAGTTAGATAGGCTTGGGTGGCTTTCTTTAATTCGACAGGCAAGAATGCTTGGCTGGTAAGGGAGAAGCCCCAGTGCCATATCAAGTTGGTGTGGGCGGTCTCCTCCCACAGGACTTTCCTTTGGCCTTTCTTCATCAGCATGTACGGGACGAACTTTGAGTGAAGTGAGCCTTTAAACCACTTTATGACAACCGTTGGTAGCATGACTGCCACAACTTGAGCCACCTGCGGCCAGGAGTTGCCATACTTGGGGATATCAAGGAGGACCATCTGCCCTATCATGACAGGTTCCGTGGGCTTGACTATCTTCCTCGGGATCTTTTTTCCGTTCCAAACCCGAAAAAAGTTGATCTATTTAGTCAACCTACTGATCAGTATGAAATACCACAATAATCTATCCCACACCCCTTCCCCTCAATAAGGGTGCGTTACACAGCACAGATATAATGGTTACAGGCGTAATTACATTGCAGCATCTCCCATTTGTAACACTTTCTATTGCAAACGATTCAATGGTCTGCATGTTACCGGTCTTATAGCGGCATCTTCATCCGAATCTGATTCCTCTGCTCTCTGGCCCTCTTCGGGTTGTGTGGCGGAGATCGCGTCACTCGTTTACAGCGGACACGAGGCTTGACAAGAGCCAGTTCTCTTCGTCGACAAAGTCGAAATCGTCAAGAGCTGCAATAACATTCGCGAGATGCGTTACTTATACTCACATAATCTCAGATCATTGATTAACCTAAAGTTGACTTTATCTTAAATATACCCATACGAAATAAGATCAAACATAATAAGACAAACAAGGATCATCCTTTGTGTGATCTTTTAACGATAATATTTGCTGTCAAAATTATTTACCATTTATCTGTGATTCCGTTTCTTCGAACCATTCATTCCACCACTGCCGATCTCGATTGTCTGCCATGAACTTTAGAACGGTTTTAACATCAAGATGGAGTCTGTAGAACTCCACCGAATCAATTTAAGGTTTGATTAGGATAGGTACTCCAGAAGGTGGACAGTTCAGCAACACCCCATTTGCGGAACCAGAGCACTCCGTCCATACACTGTCCGTAAACCACTTCTTAAATGAGATGTTGGGATTACCGTTTGCATCTGCTCTAAATTTAAATTCATGTGGTTTGCTATGAAATGATATATCTTCCATATTCGGTAAGAGCCACTGGCTTATATCATACATGTGTTCGAGAAGGATGCTGGTTGGTTTTGGGCTAGAGCACTGCTCAAATCCACTTAGCAGTTTTCTAATTGTAAGAGCGCTATGCTTCATTAACCAGCATGAAAACCGTGAGAACAACTGGTCGATATCTTCATGGGTATGGCCCACCATAAGAAAGCTTAGCTTTATCTTTTTGAATATTTTAAGCTTGATGAGCAGGGACAGAAAGCCAAAGACATAACGATTTTTGTTTTCTCTCCCACAATTGTCTAACTGTAAATACAACACTGGGGGTAGCCTATCGCGGTGTACAAAAAGTATGTGTAAAAGGACATTCAGTGTTGCTAGAGTGAGGCCATTCGTGAGAATAAAAAAATCCAAAGGAACCAATGCCATGAATTATAACACCAGTAAGGTGTGTTCGAAGTTTCCAAATCGCAGAAATTGTTTTGCTGACGGAGACAAAGTGTGGAACAAAAGTTTTTGCCTGATCCATGCCGTCTATTATTATTGACAGATATTTATCTGCGTCCGTTCTCGCTTTTGAAGCATGGTTATAATATTTCCGTCTCTCAGCACTGGAATAAAAACAAAATCTCATATACGCAATTAAATTAAATTATATTAAATTATATTATATTATATTAGTCATTAATGATATGTATTCCTCTATTTACACTTGATAATTGATACACAGCTTGAGGAATACATATTATTAACTCTTTAACATTTTATAGTAATATAGTTAGTATATAGGTGTAATATATGGCGTCATCAAGTTGGGTCAGGCGCGGATCCAGAATTTTGGAAAGAGGGGCCTCAGTGAAAACTTGCGACCGTGGGGAGGAGGGTGCGTGTCCGACTTGCAACCTGCAAAAATATGGGAGGTCCACTATGCAAAAAGGAGGATGGGGGATGAGGGGGGGGGGGGGGGGGGCGGGGGACGGGATGCACCCAATACCACTGCACCCAATACCACTGCAGGCCCGCCCTTTTTCTAAAGCAAAACATAATCATACTATACATAGACCTACTTTTGCTGTTCCAGATGTTTAGTTCTCTTTGCCATCAATGACTTCCTTGCGTCCTTGTCGGTGGTTCTCTCGAGACGCGACTTCAGGAGTGTGCATCTATGGCATTTGGCGAACCGATTGACCTGAGACACACGCGTCAAACTTTAAATCATTCAGGTTGTAGAGGAAGAACGCATATTATCACGAAGTAACTTGCAGCGCGGTTAGCGCCTTTGGAAATACCTGAATAGAAGAATATCCAAGCGTTATACGTAAATTCATTAAATCAGATTGACCGAGCGTTTAGAAAGCTTACGCCATAACAAGGACCTATGCAGTCGTCGTCCAACCAGCGAAATGTGAATGCACTTCAAATGTTTACCCTCTCAGTATTATAGTTAAAATTGTGCGATGTTATATGGTTCAAAGGCAGATAAATGGTGTGGAGTAATGAGGTTCCCTTATATCAATGATTGTCACTGGTATACCTACCTTCGGTATGGTTACGTTAGGGTGGTGAGACCGCCATAAGTGAAAGAAGTGCGATTCCGATCAGCAAACCTCTCCCTCCTCCTCTAGTTCTATGCACATTATCGCATAAACTTCACGTTTCGTCAGGCATGAAGGCAGATGTAGCTTGTCCCCCATTGGTAGTTTTTCGGCATACTTTTCGCAGTACTGCTGCAGCCATGATATCGCAGGCGAGAAACTTCCATGGCGTTTGAAGCCAGCCGGAAAAACACGGCGTACGCCACCTTAAAAGACAGAGGAGCGTGCTCATATACGTATAACGAGTAGGTGTTGTCAAGAATCTCGATAGCCTGTTGACACTTGCCCGAGGCCAGCGCCACATATGCGAGCCCAGCGACTCCTTCGACAGTTATAATATCTTGTTTTGCATTATCTTGTCATTCGGTCTGTGGACTTTTTTCTGCATCCTTCATTCCTATCCTTATTTGAGAACCACCCCTTCCGCAACCGCTGTATCCCTTAAATGTTTTTGCTACATTTTCTTAACTTTAAATTTCAAAAGGCCTTTTTAGGCTTGTTAAGCTAATCCTCTGTGCTGTTTACAGTTAAAGCATGTGCCTAATAACAAATGTAGAGGCTGTGTGACACTACTATTATTGTACAATTGATAACATTATTAACAGTGTTTCTGTGTTTTTATGTCCACCATTTCTGAGCACTATAGTCTAGTCCGAGGAAAACATTATTATATGGAATATTACGAAGTGTTACATCCATACATACCTGGAAACATTCAGCAACACGTCCTGCTTGTCCAGAGCCAAAACGCAAATGTTTCTCTGCCTATACATTTGGCGAAATCGAGCAGCGACTTGTACTGATCGGCTGGTAAACTCGTCGTGTGGCAAAAAAACGCGGCAAATTTAGAGACGTAAAAGAAACAAAAGTGCGGACTACCAAGTGCGTAACGCATGCATGCTCCGGCGGGAGAATAGTGCCAAGGACACTAAAGTACTGTGAAGCTTATATGGTAGGCATGTGGAACATTTTAGCAATCGCGTATTCTTAAGTATGTTTTACAAAAAACAATTGTACGGGTGTATAAGCCAGCTACTAGCTGGCGTTGGCGGGGGATAAGGCCAAGATAACACTCCAGGAGGCGAGCAGAGTGGAGAAAGACGCCTATGTTAAATATAAATTAGCATACAAAATCTACAATTGGTGAGGTCATGAATATTCTACTTGCAGAAGTAGCCTGCGTTTCATTTTTGCATGGTTTATTCCAAGAATAAAAAAAAAAAAAAAGTAAACCTTATAAGACTTACACACTGTTTCGCGAACTGTCGTCGTCAATACGACCACTAACGTTAGAATAAACAGGAAATGATCGAAGACGAAGGGAAAGCGGAGTATCTTGAACCACTTTATTAACATCATCACGGTAACCGTTTTGTCTATCGGACAGGTTGGATCGTTTTGTAATAAAATTTGATTAGGCCTACTTTCTACATCTGATAGCCAACATAAGGATAAATGTGCCGGATGTAAAGTCCGAAGCCTTGCCAGTGGCTGGGGTCGGTTGTGTGAATGATGGACAAAAATACGATAATTAGGCACGCATAAATTATGTAGATAAACGCCGCTCCGGTAGCCTTTGCATTTGTACACATGCTTTGGGGGTAATTTTGTAGTCTAAGACAGTATTTGAGTAAGCTCACATATATAAACCAAAATGCTGATCACTGATCAACGAAAATAATTAATGCGTTCGTTGGTATCGTCTGGTAATGACCCGGTAGGTAAGTGAATACTCCGTATTTAAGGTTGTGCATATATATATCCTATCCCGCTAGCAATCTCGACAGCAGGTGAGAATCAGAGCTGATACAAGAGAAAGACAATCTACTCGTCGATTGCCAGTTTGGCGCCTTAATTGCAACCCAACAGTAACGTTAGGAGATAGGCGATGAGTGAAACGTAAGGAAAGAAGAAAAGCATTATCGTTGCTTAGCAACGCTGCTTCGTTACGCAATATCATTGGTCCACATTCATCAAGCGAGATGTTGCAATCTGCAAGTGGCGAGCTGCAGCACAGCGTAATCAACCTTCTATAGAAGGTACTGTCAACCAAATAAACTCCGGCTCTACATAAAAGAAAATAGTATGGGCAACACGCAGGTTGTATCAAGTATATTCGTATAGTAGATATGTCGCAACATTTAAATCGCTTGAACGCTTTAAAATATAAGACGCTTCCAAGTTCCTTGTAAAGATGAAAAATTTTAGCACTTTGTCTACCGGTTGGCAATATCCAGCCCAAGCCGTACGATAGCGCCGCCTGGCGAGTGTGGTCTAAAGCAGCTAGAGAGTCCGCGTTCACGGCGCGTGCGAATCATGAGCCTCGCTTGATATAGTTGGTAAACTGTCTGGCCTCAATCGTAGACAACCCATCCCAATAGCACGCATTGTTGGACACAAATGGATTATCTGATAACTATTTAAGGATTATCCCACATCTTGAGGAAACAGTAGACGAGGTCAGGTATATAACGCCGTCCCAAACCATCTACAGTGCCTACGGCCATACCACGTTGAAAGCACCGGTTCTCGTCCGATCCCCGTAGTTAACCAACGTTGGGCCCGGTTAGTACTAGGATGGGTGACCGCCTGGGAATACCGGGTGTTGTAGACTTTTGTTTTCGCAACCATTTTTTTAACATCTATACTGTTTTGCTCTCTCCATTCTTTTCCATTCGTCTCCACTATCTTCAAGCATCAGCAATTGTTACACGTTTCGCCTTAAAGATGTCCTCAAATAGTAAATTCACATTAACTATAAATGGCCCTTATGATATACTTCTTTGCCCTGTAACAGGGACGGTTGATGGGGACCTTATGACTACATGCGCTCCAGGTTACACATCAATAGGTCGTCGTGGCTGCGTAGACAAGTATATACCGTCATATAGTGCCTAAAATATGGTCGTATATCAGGGTTATATGGTTACTGGTATTTCCTTCTTTGCATATGTAGTTTCTTTTACTAATGTTTGGCCAGATTACTACCTGTTGCATTAGTCCGTGGCGTATTGAATCATGCTTGCGGATGTTACGGGTGCGTTGTTCGGTCGGCCTCATCACATGCTGATTTGCTGGGTGTCTAATTTGCGGCGGGTCGCGCTAGCAGGGGTGTCATACCATGGGTTGTAGCTAAAGATATCGCACGTCAACCTATGTTCTATGTTCAAATTCCAGTGCATCATTAGACCGAAGCCAGCGGCCATGGCAAACGACTACAGTGATAAACTCCCATACCGCCTAGTTCAACCCGCGTCAGATAATGCTCCAGAACATGAACATATCTCTTACTTCTAGGGTGACGTTTTCCCGTTGAACTCATTACGGCGTCCAGTGACCATGGTAACGTCGTATTCTGGATCCCATGGAACCGTCCACTGACCATGGTGAAGACGTATTCTGGATCCCATGGCACCGGCCAGCGACCATCGTGATGTCGCATTCTTGGTCCCATGGCGGTGATATCGCATTCTGGATCTCATGGCACCGCCCAGTGACCATAGTGACGATGTATTCTGGATCCCATGGCATCGCCAGTGACCATGGTGACGTTGCATTCTGGATCCAGTCAGCATGGGGATATCGCATTGTGGATCCCATGCCACCGCCCAGTGACCATGGTGACGTGGTATTCTGGATCCCATGACACCGCCAGCATTCATGGTGACGTCGCATTCTGGATCCAGTGACCATGGATATATCGCATTCTGAATCCCATAGCACCGCCCAGTGACCATGGTGACGTCGTATCCTGGATCCCATGGCACCGCCAGTGACCATGGTGACGTCGTATTCTGGATTTCATGGCATCTCTCAGTGACCATGCTGATGTCGTATTCTGGATCCGATGGCGACACGTAGGGACCACCATGACGTCGTATTATGGATCCCGTGTCGCCGCATCTTGAGCATGGTCATTTCGTATTCCGGAACCCATTGAACCCCAAAGTGACCATGGTGACGTCATATTCTGGATCCAATGGTGCTGCCCAATAAGCATGGTGAACTATTCTGAATCCCATGGTACCGCCCAGTGACCATGGTGACGTGGTATTCTGGATCCCATGCCACCGCCCAGTGACCATGGTGACGTCGCATTCTGGATCCAGTGACCATGGGGATATCACATTCTGAATCCCATGACACCGCCCGGTGACTATGACGGCGTGGTATTCTGGATCCCTTGTCACCGCCCAATGACCATGGTGAAGTCGTATTCTGGATTTCACTGCATCTCTCAGTGACCAAGGTGAAGTCGTATGCTGGATGCCCTGACACCACCCAGTGACCAAGGTGACGTCGTATGCTGGATGCCATGACACCGCCCAGTGATCAAGGTGACGTCGTATTCAGGATCCCGTGGAACACCCCTGTGACCATGGTGACGTCGTATTCTGGACCCCAAAGCACCGCCCAGTGACCAAGGTGGCGTCGTATTCTTCGTACCATGACACCGCCCAGTGACCAAGGTGACGTCGTATGCTGGATGCCATGACACCGCCCAGTGACCAAGGTGACGTCGTATTCAGGATCCCGTGGAACACCCCTATGACCATGGTGACGTCGTATTCTGGACCCCAAAGCACCGCCCAGTGACCAAGGTGGCGTCGTATTCTTCGTACCATGACACCGCCCTGCGTCCATGGTGATGTCGTATTCTGGATCCGATGGCGACACCCAGGGAACACCGTGACGACGTATTATGGATCCCTTGCCCCCGCCCAGTGAGCATGGTGATTTCGTATTCCGGATCCCATTGAACCCCCAAGTGACCATGGTGACGTCATATTCTGTATCCAACGGTGCCGCCCAGTGACTATGGTGAAGTATTCTGGATCCCGTGGTACCGCCCCGTGACCATGGTGAAGTCGTATTCTGGATCCATTGTCACCGCCCAGCGTCCATGGGGATTTCGTATTCTGGATTACATGTCACCAAATCTACTCAGTAATACTCGACAAAAGATTGATTTTAGACCCATATTGAGGTTACGCACCAAATGGTGGCATCCCCATGATAAGTAATGGAAAGCCCTTCTTTTCAACCCCATGCTATTACTAAATTGATAATCAAGTTTGCATATTTCTGCCATATGAAACATTAAACAGTAATAAAATAACTTGATTTTAATACCAAATAAAGCATAGGTCCACGTTGCAGTTGTTTAGCTATGCAATCCCCCCCCCCCCACTCACCAGAACAATCCTCCAGCTTTAACACGTCACAGGGACCCACGGAATCTGCGTCTAATGCGGTCGACACACGCCAAAACGTCCCCACGAAGGAATAAATACGGCAAAATGTTGCCAAACGTGTATCAGTCTGCCCACTCAATAGTAACAAAATCAGCCCCCTCTCAGACATAGGCAACTGACATGCATATAACTGTTATATACGACCATATTAGAGGCCCTACTTGACACTATATACTTTTCGACGCGCAACTTATCGATGTGTGACGTTAACAGGGTAACTTACCTACCTGCACCAGTGTATTTCTGTCCTGATCGCATCGTTACAGTCTCAAGAGACGGATGTCCACACACATCTGTCCACTACCTGTGTGCTGAATCTAATGAGAAAATAGAGAATTTGGCGCCGTCAGTTGCTGCGACCACGCCGCCCATCGCCCCGGGTTACGCGAGACGTCATTGAAACAAACGTTTCCCAAGCAGCGCATCAAACAAGGCAAAATACATGAAATATCACTCAGAGACTGTAAGAAAACGCGAACGATGATCACCGGCAGAGATTTATTTATTTATGTCATCAACTGGCAACAGATCTTAAAGTATATATGCTGCTGTCGTCTAAAGAAGGTACTGTCATCCAAATAAACTCCGGCTCTACATAAAAGAAAAGAGTATGGGCGACACGCAGGTTGTATCAAGTATATTCGTATCGTAGATATGTCGCAACATTTAAATCGCTTGAACGCTTTAAAATATAAGACGCTTCCAAGTTCCTTGTAAAGATGACAGATTTTAGCACTACCGGTTGGCAATATCCAGCCCAAGCCGTACGATAGCGCCGCCTGGCGAGTGTGGTCTGAAGCAGCTAGTGAGTCCGCGTTCACGGCGCGTGCGAATCATGAGCCTCGCTTGATATAGTTGGTAAACTGTCTGGCCTCAATCGTAGACAACCCATCCCAATAGCACGCATTGTTGGACACAAATGGATTATCGGATAACTATTTAAAGATTATCCCACACCTTGAGGCAACAGTAGACGAGGTCAGGTATATAACGCCGTCCCAAACCATCTACAGTGCTACGGCCATACCACGTTGAAAGCACCGGTTCTCGTCCGATCCCCGTAGTTAAGCAACGTTGGACCCGGTTAGTACTAGGATGGGTGACCGCCTGGGAATACCGGGTTTTGTAGACTTTTGTTTTCGCAACCATTTTTTTTAACATCTATGCTGTTTTTCTCTCTCCATTCTTTTCCATTCGTCTCCACTACCTTCAAGCACCAGCAATTGTTACACGTTTCGCCTTAAAGATGTCCTCAAATAGTAAATTCACATTCACTATAAATGGCCCTTATGATATACATCTTTGCCCTGTCACAGGGACGGTTGATGGGGACATTATGACTAAATGCGCTCCAGGTTACACATCAATAGGTCGTCGTGGCTGCGTAGACAAGTATATACCGTCAAGTAGTGCCTAAAATATGGTCGTATATCAGGGTTATATGGTTACTGGTTATGTCTTTCTTTGCATATGTAGTTTCCTTTGCTAATGTTTGGCCAGATTACTACCTGTTGCATTAGTCTGTGGCTTATTGAATCATGCTTGCGGATGTTACGGGTGCGTTGTTCGGTCGACCGCATCACATGCTGATTCGCTGGGTGTCTAATTTGCGGCGGGTCGCGCTAGGGGGAGTGTCATACTATGGGTTGTAGCTAAAGATATCGCACGTCAACCTATGTTCTGTTTGTTTTTAAAGTAAAGTTGGATACTTGCTCTATCTTTTCCATTTCCCGCGGCCCATATAGTCAAACTTGGGTACCGATTTTTTTTCTAGCATGGGTTTGAAAATTCGGGTTATTGCATTACGTAACATAGGGGTGGTGGTTTCTATTGGTATGTAACCTCCAGCCTCGTCGCATCCCAAAGTTTACCACGATGGTAATCATCGCTTCACATATAACATTCCCATGATTCTCTATTAATATTAACCTATGGGAAAATGTCATGGGTGATCAAATTCCAGTGCATCATTAGACCGAAGCCAGCGGCCATGGCAAACGACTACAGTGACAAACTCCCATACCGCCTAGTTCAACCCGCGTCAGATAATGCTCCAGAACATGAACATATCTCTTACTTCTAGGGTGATGTTTTCCCGTGGAACTCATTACGGCGTCCAGTGACCATGGTGACGTCGTATTCTGGATCCCATGGAACCGTCCACTGACCATGATGAAGACGTATTCTGGATCCAGTGACCATGGAGATATCGCATTCTGAATCCCATAGCACCGCCCAGTGACCATGGTGACGTCGTATCCTGGATCCCATGGCACCGCCAGGGACCATGGTGACGTCGTATTCTGGATTTCATGGCATCTCTCAGTGACCATCTTGATGTCGTATTCTGGATCCAGTCAGCATGGGGATATCGCATTGTGGATCCCATGCCACCGCCCATTGACCATGGTGACGTGGTATTCTGGATCCCATGACACCGCCAGCGTCCATGGTGACGTCGCATTCTGGATCCAGTGACCATGGAGATATCGCATTCTGAATCCCATAGCACCGCCCAGTGACCATGGTGACGTCGTATCCTGGATCCCATGGCACCGCCAGTGACCATGGTGACGTCGTATTCTGGATTTCATGGCATCTCTCAGTGACCATGCTGATGTCGTATTCTGGATCCGATGGCGACACGTGAGGACTACCGTGACGTCGTATTGTGGAACCCTTGTCGCCGCCCAATGAGCATGGTCATTTCGTATTCCGGAACCCATTGAACCCCAAAGTGACCATGGTAACGTCATATTCTGGATCCAATGGTGCTGCCCAATAAGCATGGTGAAGTATTCTGGATCCCATGGTACCGCCCAGTGACCATGGTGACGTGGTATTCTGGATCCCATGCCACCGCCCAGTGACCATGGTGACGTCGCATTCTGGATCCAGTGACCATGGGGATATCGCATTCTGAATCCCATGACACCGCCCGGTGACTATGGCGGCGTGGTATTCTGGATCCCTTGTCACCGCCCAGTGACCATGGTGAAGTCGTATTCTGGATTTCACTGCATCTCTCAGTGACCAAGGTGAAGTCGTATGCTGGATGCCCTGACACCACCCAGTGACCAAGGTGACGTCGTATGCTGAATGCCATGACACCGCCCAGTGACCAAGGTGGCGTCGGGTTCAGGATCCCGTGGAACACCCCTGTGACCATGGTGACGTCGTATTCTGGACCCCAAAGCACCGCCCAGTAACCAAGGTGGCGTCGTATACTTCGTACCATGACACCGCCCAGTGACCAAGGTGACGTCGTATGCTGGATGCCATGCCACCGCCCAGTGACCAAGGTGACGTCGTATTCAGGATCCCAAAGCACCGCCCAGTGACCAAGGTGGCGTCGTATTCTTCGTACCATGACACCGCCCAGCGTCCATGATGATGTCGTATTCTGGATCCGATGGCGACACCCAGGGAACACCGTGACGTCGTATTATGGATCCCTTGCCCCCGCCCAGTGAGCATGGTGATTTCGTATTCCGGATCCCATTGAACCCCCAAGTGACCATGGTGACGTCATTTCTGGAGCCAACGGTGCCGCCCAGTGACCATGGTGAAGTCGTATTCTGGATCCCGTGGTACCGCCCAGTGACCATGGTGAAGTCGTATTCTGGATCCATTGTCACCGCCCAGCGTCCATGGCGATTTCGTATTCTGGATGACATGTCACCAAATCTACTCAGTAATACTCGACAAAAGATTGATTTTAGACCCATATTGAGGATACGCACCAAATGGTGGCATCCCCATGATAAGTAATGGAAAGCCCTTCTTTTCAACGCCATGCTATTACTAAATTGATAACCAAGTTTGCATATTTCTGCCATATGAAACATTAAACAGTAATACAATAACTTGACTTTAATACCAAATAAAGCATAGGTTGACGTTGCAGTTGTTTAGCTATGCAATCCCCCCCCCCCCACCACCCCAACTCACCAGAACAATCCTCCAGCTTTAACACGTCAGAGGGACCCACGGAATCTGCCTCTAATGCGGTCGACACACGCCAAAACGTCCCCACGAAGGAATAAATACGGCAAAATTTTGCCAAACGTGTATCAGTCTGCCCACTCAATAGTAACAAAATCAGCCCCCTCTCAGACATAGGCAACTGACATGCATATAACTGTACGACCATAATAGAGGCCCTACTTGACACTATATACTTTTCGACGCGCAACTTATCGATGTGTGACGTTAACAGGGTAACTTACCTACCTGCACCAGTGTATTTCTGTCCTGATCGCATCGTTACAGTCTCAAGAGACGGATGTCCACCCACATCTGTCCACTACCTGTGTGCTGAATCTAATGAGAAAATAGAGAATTTGGCGCCGTCAGTTGCTGCGACCACGCCGCCTATCGCCCCGGGTTACGCGATACGTCATTGAAACAAACGTTTCCCAAGCAGCGCATCAAACAAGGCAAAATACATGAAATATCACTCAGAGACTGTAAGAAAACGCGAACGATGATCACCGGCAGAGATTTATTTATTTATGTCATCAACTGGCAACAGATCTTAAAGTATATATGCTGCTGTCGTCTAAAGAAGGTACTGTCATCCAAATAAACTCCGGCTCTACATAAAAGAAAAGAGTATGGGCAACACGCAGGTTGTATCAAGTATATTCGTATCGTAGATATGTCGCAACATTTAAATCGCTTGAACGCTTTAAAATATAAGACGCTTCCAAGTTCCTTGTAAAGATGACAGATTTTAGCACTACCGGTTGGCAATATCCAGCCCAAGCCGTACGATAGCGCCGCCTGGGGAGTGTGGTCTGAAGCAGCTAGAGAGTCCGTGTTCACGGCGCGTGCGAATCATGAGCCTCGCTTGATATAGTTGGTAAACTGTCTGGCCTCAATCGTAGACAACCCATCCCAATAGCACGCATTGTTGGACACAAATGGATTATCTGATAACTTTTTAAAGATTATCCCACATCTTGAGGCAACAGTAGACGAGGTCAGGTATATAACGCCGTCCCAAACCATCTACAGTGCCTACGGCCATACCACGTTGAAAGCACCGGTTCTCGTCCGATCCCCGTAGTTAAGCAAAGTTGGGCCCGGTTAGTACTAGGATGGGTGACCACCTGGGAATACCGGGTGTTGTTGACTTTTGTTTTCGCAACCATTTTTTTAACATCTATACTGTTTTTCTCTCTCCATTCTTTTCCATTCGTCTCCACTACCTTCAAGCATCAGCAATTGTTACACGTTTCGCCCTAAAGATGTCCTCAAATAGTAAATTCACATTCACTATAAATGGCCCTTATGATATACATCTTTGCCCTGTCACAGGGACGGTTGATGGGGGACCTTATGACTACATGCGCTCCAGGTTACACATCAATAGATCGTCGTGGATGCGTAGACAAGTATATACCGTCAAGTAGTGCCTAAAATATGGTCGTATATCAGGGTTATATGGTTACTGGTTATTTCTTTCTTTGCATATGTAGTGTCTTTTACTAATGTTTGGCCAGATTACTACCTGTTGCATTAGTCTGTGGCGTATTGAATCATGCTTGCGGATGTTACGGGTGCGTTGTTCGGTCGACCTCATCACATGCTGATTCGCTGGGTGTCTAATTTGCGGCGGGTCGCGCTAGGGGGGGGGGGGGCGTCATAATATGGGTTGTAGCTAAAGCTATCGCACCTCAACCTATGTTATGTTTGTTTTTAAAGTAAAGTTGGATACTTGCTCTATCTTTTCCATTTCCCGCGGCCCATATAGTCAAACATGGGTACCGATTTTTTTCTAGCATGGGTTTGAAAATTTGGGTTATTGCATTACGTAACATGGGGGTGGTGGTTTCTATTGGTATGTAACCTCCAGCCTCGTCGCATCCCAAACTTCACCACGATGGTAATCATCGCTTCACATATAACATTCCCATGATTCTCTATTAATATTAACCTATAGGAAAATGTCATGGGTGATCAAATTCCAGTACATCATTAGACCGAAGCCAGCGGCCATGGCAAACGACTACAGTGATAAACTCCCATACCGCCTAGTTCAACCCGCGTCAGATAATGCTCCAGAACATGAACATATCTCTTACTTCTAGGGTGACGTTTTCCCGTGGAACTCATTACGGCGTCCAGTGACCATGGTGACGTCGTATTCTGGATCCCATGGAACCGTCCACTGACCATGGTGAAGACGTATTCTGGATCCCATGGCACCGGCCAGCGACCATCGTGATGTCGCATTCTTGGTCCCATGGCGGTGATATCGCATTCTGGTTCTCATGGCACCGCCCAGTGACCATAGTGACGACGTATTCTGGATCCCATGGCATCGCCAGTGACCATGGTGACGTTGCATTCTGGATCCAGTCAGCATGGGGATATCGCATTGTGGATCCCATACCACTGCCCAGTGACCATAGTGACGTGGTATTCTGGATCCCATGACACCGCCAGCGACCATGGTGACGTCGCATTCTGGATCCAGTGACCATGGAGATATCGCATTCTGAATCCCATAGCACCGCCCAGTGACCATGGTGACGTCGTATCCTGGATCCCATGGCACCGCCAGTGACCATGGTGACGTCGTATTCTGGATTTCATGGCATCTCTCAGTGACCATGCTGACGTCGTATTCTGGATTCGATGGCGACACGTAGGGACCACCGTGACGTCGTATTATGGATCCCTTGTCGCCGCCCAATGAGCATGGTCATTTCGTATTCCGGAACCCATTGAACCCCAAAGTGACCATAGTGACGTCATATTCTGGATCCAATGGTGCTGCCCTATAAGCATGGTGAAGTATTCTGGATCCCATGGTACCGCCCAGAGATCATGGTGACGTGGTATTCTGGATCCCATGCCACCGCCCAGTGACCATGGTGACGTCGCATTCAGAATCCAGTGACCCTGGGGATATCGCATTCTGAATCCCATGACACCGCACGGTGACTATGGCGGCGTGGTATTCTGGATTCCTTGTCACCGCCCAGTGACCATGGTGAAGTCGTATTCTGGATTTCACTGCATCTCTCAGTGACCAAGGTGAAATCGTATGCTGGATGCCCTGACACCACCCAGTGACCAAGATGACGTCGTATGCTGGATGCCATGACACCGCCCAGTGACCAAGGTGACGTCGTATTCAGGATCCCGTGGAACACCTCTGTGACCATGGTGACGTCGTATTCTGGACCCCAAAGCACCGCCCAGTGACCAAGGTGGCGGCGTATTCTTCGTACCATGACACCGCCCAGTGACCAAGGTGACGTCGTATGCTGGATGCCATGACACCGCCCAGTGACCAAGGTGACGTCGTATTCAGGATCCCGTGGAACACCCCTGCGACCATGGTGAAGTCGTATTCTGCGCCCCAAAGCACCGCCCAGTGACCAAGGTGGCGTCGTATTCTTCGTACCATGACACCGCCCAGTGACCAAGGTGACGTCGTATGCTGGATGCCATGACACCGCCCAGTGACCAAGGTGACGTCGTATTCAGGATCCTGTGGAACACCTCTGTGACCATGGTGACGTCGTATTCTGGATCCCAAAGCACCGCCCAGTGACCAAGGTGGCGTCGTATTCTTCGTACCATGACACCACCCAGCGTCCATGGTGATGTCGTATTCTGGATCCGATGGCGACACCCAGGGAACACCGTGACGTCGTATTATGGATCTCTTGCCCCCGCCCAGTGAGCATGGTGACTTCGTATTCCGGATCCCATTGAACCCCCAAGTGACCATGGTGACGTCATATTCTGGATCCAACGGTGCCGCCCAGTGACCATGGTGAAGTCGTATTCTGGATCCCGTGGTACCGCCCAGTGACCATGGTGAAGTCGTAATCCATTGTCACCGCCCTGCGTCCATGGCGATTTCGTATTCTGGATTACATGTCACCAAATCTACTCAGTAATACTCGACAAAAGATTGATTTTAGACCCATATTGAGGTTACGCACCAAATGGTGACATCCCCATGATAAGTAATGGAAAGCCCTTTCTTTCAACCCCATGCTATTACTAAATTGATAACCAAGTTTGCATATTTCTGCCATATGAAACATTATACAGTAATAAAATAACTTGATTTTAATACCAAATAAAGCATAGGTTGACGTTGCAGTTGTTTAGCTATGCAATCCCCCCCCCCCCCCGCCGCACACTCACCAGAACAATCCTCCAGCTTTAACACGTCGCAGGGACCCACGAATCTGCGTCTAATGCGGTCGACACACGCCAAAACGTCCCCACGAAGGAATAAATACGGCAAAATTTAGCCGAACGTTTATCAGTCTGCCCACTCAATAGTAACAAAATCAGCCCCCTCTCAGACATAGGCAACTGACATGCATATAACTGTACGACCATAATAGAGGCCCTACTTGACACTATATACTTTTCGACGCGCAACTTATCGATGTGTGACGTTAACAGGGTAACTTACCTATCTACACCAGTGTATTTCTGTCCTGATCGCATCGTTACAGTCTCAAGAGACGGATGTCCACACACATCTGTCCACTACCTGTGTGCTGAATCTAATGAGAAAATAGAGAATTTGGCGCCGTCAGTTGCTGCGACCACGCCGCCTATCGCCCCGGGTTACGCGATACGTCATTGAAACAAACGCTTCCCAAGCAGCGCATCAAACAAGGCAAAATACATGAAATATCACTCAGAGACTGTAAGAAAACGCGAACGATGATCACCGGCAGAGATTTATTTATTTATGTCATCAACTGGCAACAGATCGTAAAGTATATATGCTGCTGTCGTCTAAAGAAGGTACTGTCATCCAAATAAACTCCGGCTCTACATAAAAGAAAAGAGTATGGGCAACACGCAGGTTGTATCAAGTATATTCGTATCGTAGATATGTCGCAACATTTAAATCGCTTGAACGCTTTAAAAAATAAGACGCTTCCAAGTTCCTTGAAAAGATGACAGATTTTAGCACTACCGGTTGGCAATATCCAGCCCAAGCCGTACGATAGCGCCGCCTGGGGAGTGTGGTCTGAAGCAGCTAGAGAGTCCGTGTTCACGGCGCGTGCGAATCATGAGCCTCGCTTGATATAGTTGGTAAACTGTCTGGCCTCAATCGTAGACAACCCATCCCAATAGCACGCATTGTTGGACACAAATGGATTATCTGATAACTATTTAAAGATTATCCCACATCTTGAGGCAACAGTAGACGAGGTCAGGTATATAACGCCGTCACAAACCATCTACAGTGCCTACGGCCATACCACGTTGAAAGCACCGGTTCTCGTCCGATCCCCGTAGTTAAGCAAAGTTGGGCCCGGTTAGTACTAGGATGGGTGACCGCCGGGGAATACCGGGTGTTGTAGACTCTTTTGTTTTCGCAACCATTTTTTTAACATCTATACTGTCTTTCTCTCTCCATTCTTTTCCATTCGTCTCCACTACCTTCAAGCATCAGCAATTGTTGCACGTTTCGCCTTAAAGATGTCCTCAAATAGTAAATTCACATTAACTATAAATGGCCCTTATGATATACATCTTTGCCCTGTCACAGGGACGGTTGATGGGGACCTTATGACTACATGCGCTCCAGGTTACACATCAATAGGTCGTCGTGGATGCGTAGACAAGTATATACTGTCAAGTAGTGCCAAAAATATGGTCGTATATCAGTGTTATATGGTTACTGGTTATTTCTTTCTTTGCATATGTAGTGTCTTTTACTAATGTTTGGCCAGATTACTACCTGTTGCATTAGTCTGTGGCGTATTGAATCATGCTTGGCGTATTGAATCATGATATCGCATTCTGAATCCCATGACACCGCCCGGTGACTATGGCGGCGTGGTATTCTGGATTCCTTGTCACCGCCCAGTGACCATGGTGAAGTCGTATTCTGGATTTCACTGCATCTCTCAGTGACCAAGGTGAAATCGTATGCTGGTTGCCCTGACACCACCCAGTGACCAAGATGACGTCGTATGCTGGATGCCATGACACCGCCCAGTGACCAAGGTGACGTCGTATTCAGGATCCTGTGGAACACCTCTGTGACCATGGTGACGTCGTATTCTTCGTACCATGACACCACCCAGCGTCCATGGTGATGTCGTATTCTGGATCCGATGGCGACACCCAGGGAACACCGTGACGTCGTATTATGGATCTCTTGCCCCCGCCCAGTGAGCATGGTGACTTCGTATTCCGGATCCCATTGAACCCCCAAGTGACCATGGTGACGTCATATTCTGGATCCAACGGTGCCGCCCAGTGACCATGGTGAAGTCGTATTCTGGATCCCGTGGTACCGCCCAGTGATCATGGTGAAGTCGTATTCTGGATCCATTGTCACCGCCCAGCGTCCATGGCGATTTCGTATTCTGGATTACATGTCACCAAATCTACTCAGTAATACTCGACAAAAGATTGATTTTAGACCCATATTGAGGTTACGCACCAAATGGTGGCATCCCCATGATAAGCAATGGAAAGCCCTTCTTTTCAATCCCATGCTATTACTAAATTGATAACCAAGTTTGCATATTTCTGCCATATGAAACATTATACAGTAATAAAATAACTTGATTTTAATACCAAATAAAGCATAGGTTGACGTTGCAGTTGTTTAGCTATGCAATACCCCCCCCCCCCCCCCCCCACCACACACTCACCAGAACAATCCTCCAGCTTTAACACGTCGCAGGGACCCACGGAATCTGCGTCTAATGCGGTCGACACACGCCAAAACGTCCCCACGAAGGAATAAATACGGCAAAATTTTGCCAAACGTGTATCAGTCTGCCCACTCAATAGTAACAAAATCAGCCCCCTCTCAGACATAGGCAACTGACATGCATATAACTGTACGACCATATTAGAGGCCCTACTTGACACTATATACTTTTCGACGCGCAACTTATCGATGTGTGACGTTAACAGGGTAACTTACCTACCTGCACCAGTGTATTTCTGTCCTGATCGCATCGTTACAGTCTCAAGAGACGGATGTCCACACACATCTGTCCACTACCTGTGTGCTGAATCTAATGAGAAAATAGAGAATTTGGCGCCGTCAGTTGCTGCGACCACGCCGCCTATCGCCCCGGGTTACGCGATACGTCATTGAAACAAACGTTTCCCAAGCAGCGCATCAAACAAGGCAAAATACATGAAATATCACTCAGAGACTGTAAGAAAACGCGAACGATGATCACCGGCAGAGATTTATTTATTTATGTCATCAACTGGCAACAGATCTTAAAGTATATATGCTGCTGTCGTCTAAAGAAGGTACTGTCATCCAAATAAACTCCGGCTCTACATAAAAGAAAAGAGTATGGGCAACACGCAGGTTGTATCAAGTATATTCGTATCGTAGATATGTCGCAACATTTAAATCGCTTGAACGCTTTAAAATATAAGACGCTTCCAAGTTCCTTGTAAAGATGACAGATTTTAGCACTACCGGTTGGCACTATCCAGCCCAAGCCGTACGATAGCGCCGCCTGGGGAGTGTGGTCTGAAGCAGCTAGAGAGTCCGTGTTCACGGCGCGTGCGAATCATGAGCCTCGCTTGATATAGTTGGTAAACTGTCTGGCCTCAATCGTAGACAACCCATCCCAATAGCACGCATTGTTGGACACAAATGGATTATCTGATAACTATTTAAAGATTATCCCACATCTTGAGGCAACAGTAGACGAGGTCAGGTATATAACGCCGTCCCAAACCATCTACAGTGCCTACGGCCATACCACGTTGAAAGCACCGGTTCTCGTCCGATCCCCGTAGTTAAGCAAAGTTGGGCCCGGTTAGTACTAGGATGGGTGACCGCCTGGGAATACCGGGTGTTGTATGATATACATCTTTGCCCTGTCACAGGGACGGTCGATAGGGACCTTATGACTAAATGCGCTCCAGGTTACACATCAATAGGTCGTCGTGGCTGCGTAGACAAGTATATACCGTCAAGTAGTGCCTAAAATATGGTCGTATATCAGTGTTATATGTGTAGCGGGCCTGTGGTGCGCCCTGTTCTTTAATTGGGTTTTTAAAACACAACTCGGCGGCGGTGATAATATTGGACAGACTTTATTTCCCCAGGCGGGTAAACCTGCAACACAGGGATTAGAAAACGAGTTGAAAGCCGGCGTGCTGCCGGCGCCCATCGAGTCAAATAGAAAAGTTCTCTGTGTGACTTATCAAGTTACTATTTAAACCAATTACAGCATATAAGTTACTAGATACATTACGCGGAATATCTACAAATCACATTAGTACATTGCGTTAGTATGAAAATAGCGAGGAATGATAAAATGAAACATACCTGCAACACAGGGATTAGAAAACGAGTTGAAAGCCGGCGTGCTGCCGGCGCCCATCGAGTCAAATAGAAAAGTGACGGGCAACCCACAAATATCCCATGATCCCCTTGGCGTAATGAGAGTGAGCCAATGAAATGCGCGTTGCTATGATGGTCACGAAAACAAAAAATGAACCAATGGTATGCGATCATTAAACTACAGTACAAATTTACCATCACATAAAATAGATCCCGCCACATCTTCCCCGGCGTTAAATCCATGTCGTCCCTTGACATGGTTAGGGCCCCTGTAAGCGGAGATTAAAAACACTTTATTTTTTCACTATAGAATTATTATTTCCTTAGAATCTGTCTGAGATGAGATGTTGCCCAACTAACCAACTCACTTGCATAATGAGTGCTACTAACTTCTCTTATCGAAGTGTTTCAAGCTCACTTTTTTCGATCGAAGTGAGCCAACCTCACTTGGCTCACTCTCCAGGCCGAAGTGAGCCAAGCTGACTTGGCTCACTCTCCAGGCCGAAGTGAGCCAAGCTGACTTGGCTCACTCTCCAGGCCGAAGTGAGCCAAGCTGACTTGGCTCACTCTCCAGGCCGAAGTGAACCAAGCTGACTTGGCTCACTCTCCAGGCCGAAGTGAGCCAAGCTGACTTGGCTCACTCTCCAGGCCGAAATGAACCAAGTCAGCTTGACTCACGTTTTGGGGATAGCATGAAATATGGGAAACAAGAAGATTTTTCAAGGCAATTTTATTCACAGTGAAAATGACGACGTGAGGGAGTGCAGAACGGATATAGGTGACGGTATATACAGGGAGGGTAGGTCAGAGCGAGACGGGGGGACGGTATATACAGGGAGGGTAGGTCAGAGCGAGACGGGAAGATGGTACATACAGGGAGGGTAGGTCAGAGCGAGACGAGGAGATTGTACATACAGGGAGGGTAGGTCACAGCGAGACGGGGGGACGGTATATACAGGAAGGGTAGGTCGGAGCGAGACGGGGGGACGGTATATACAGGGATGGTAGGTCAGGGGGAGACGGGGGGACGGTATATACAGGGAGGGTAGGTCAGAGCGAGACGGGAGGACGGTATATAAAGGGAGGGTAGGTCAGGGCGAGACGGGGGGACGGTATATACAGGGATGGTAGGTCAGGGGGAGACGGGGGGACGGTATATACAGGGAGGGTAGGTCAGAGCGAGACGGGAGGACGGTATATACAGGGACGATAGGTCAGAGCAATGGGGGGGGGGGGGCGGTATACACAGGGAGGGTAGGTCAGGGAGAGATGGGGGGACGGTATATACAGGGAGGGTAGGTCAGGGCGAGACGGGGGGACGGTATATACAGGGAGGGTAGGTCAGGGCGAGACGGGGGGACGGTATATACAGGGTGGGGGGAGGTCAGAGCGAGACGGGGGGCGGTATATACAGGGAGAGTAGGTCAGGGAGAGACGGGGGGACGGTATATACAGGGAGGGTAGGTCAGAGCGAGACGGGGGGACGGTATATAAAGGGATGGTAGGTCAGGGAGAGATGGGGGGACGGTAAATACAGGGGTTGGTAAGTCAGAGCGAGACGGGGGGCGGTATATACAGAGAGGGTAGGTCAGGGCCAGACGACGGGGGGGGGGATATACAGGCACGGCCATTCATATATAGGGAGTAGGACGACAATGGAGAGGCATTATTCATAACTTAAGGATCGCCCGTCTGATGAGGGTCTCGTGCTTTCGAATAATGGCCTGAATGGCTTCACTGGAGGTCACACAGTCAACTTTGACGCTCACTGTAATGGCGCTTTAGGCAACTGTGGTGCCAGCCAAAGCATCGCTGCAAAATCTCCTGAATGAAGCGAGAACCCCGCATCTTGGAAAGGCGGTGTCTGAAATGAGGAAACACGGGTTATTTTGTGTTTTGTTCATGTTCTGACACGGTTAAGACAAATATGTATAACACGATGTGTGGCATATTTACGTACACAAATATTTGTCTAAGAGAGTTGATCTCAATTTACTTATTCGCGATTACATCAGATAAAGCACACACGGGTTATATCGTATAGTTCGTACACGTATATTACACGATTTGCCTTGTCTTTGTTTACCGAGAAACTGCTGCAGCTCGGCATCATTAGCGTAGTCGGGGTAGAGGCGACTGGCCTCCTCCCACGACGTCGCGCCGGTGACACGGACGAACTTCGCTCTGATGCTTGCCAGCTTCTTGCCCTGAGCTAGCTCCGCCGTCACGGCCCGCATGCACCCGGATCCCTCGACGATAGCCTTCATTGCACCTGTCCTCTTGTCAGCGGGCAAGCCCTGCAGTGTCTTGAATAACTGCAGTCATACGTTTAAAAGATCAGTGTTACTAGAGCGGATCTACGATTTTCAATACAAGATGAAAGTTCCACATTGTGTGAAAGGGGCCCTCCGAAAATTTTGCGATTTAGGTGGGAAGCTTCTTGCTCTCCGATCTCGGAGTCGCTATCGGGCGTGGAAGGCTTAAAAACAGACGAGGGGTTTCCACACGAAAAAATAGCGGAGGCGTATCCTGAACAGTTATATATATATTATACATATCAACGCCAGTCGAAATAAGTAACGTCATTATACCATTATTGAATCATTGACGCTGATACAGTTCCAGATAGTGGGCGCAATTCTGCGGGCCAGATTCGGTATTCCGCCCGGTACCCGCAACACGTGACAGGGCCATTGCGTGTGTGCCGATAGTGATATACCTATTCCAATGAAATGCGCACATCGTTCGCATCCGGTGCACGTAGGGGCACCGGAACCAACCTACTCTCATCACCTTTCAATCAGAAGCCATCCACTCCCAAATGCCCAGTGTGGTTTTGAGCGGGATACAGTCGGCAAGCCAATTCAATGCGCGCGCATCCAACCCATGCGAAATAAGTATTGGGGGGTACACCGATGCGTAATGGGCGTATTCGGGTTACCTCAGGTATATACCGGGCTATCAAAGAAATGCGCCCCCTAGAGCATATGGAAGGTCAAGGGCAACAACTTGCAAAGTCAATTGTATACTAACGAGACGGTAGCTGGTTTCGTCATGGGCCTCCATGATGGTTAGAGCGTAGGCCCAGTCCGTGTCTCCATAAAGGATGACACTGACCTCCAGGCTTAGCTGGTCTGTGGTCCGGTAGCCGTATATTTGCCGCAGCAGTTCCTTTCTGATTTCTCCATTACGGAATAGTCGGTGTCCAGTTATAACCTTGTCCTGGCGTAACCAAGGAGTTTAATTATACTATGAAGCAATGTCCGTAATGGGGCTGACTAGCGGATGTTGAATCACACTCTTGCGCCTCTCCATGTTATAATCAATCAGTCTGTACCATTTGACATTATCTCATATCCTGCTCCATATTCCTCTATCACGTACTTGTAACAATTTTGACGACCAAAGATGTATAATATTATTGACTTATGCTATGTGCAAGGTGTACGAATAGTGGTATTTGGCAATATGAGCCTACACAAACACAAATACACAAACCGGAGACCGGAAAACGATATTTTTCGAGTTTGCAGAGACCGAAAGAAAACGATTATTTACAAATTTGCAGAGACCGGAAAAGACGATATTTACTACTTTTTGGCAGAGACCAGAGAAAGCGCAATTTACAAATTTGCAGAGACCGTCAAAAAAGATGTTTACTTATTTATCGCGCGGTTCCTTCATCTATGCGTACATTGACTCACCTTAAGTCATCGGCAATGTTTTCGTTTTTATGTTGTGCTGCCCGCCTACAACCAATGCCTCCTCAGTCGTGAGGCCGGAAAACACATCGGCGGTAATATTTCTGAAAACGGTGTTGCAAAAAACAATATCAATATGATGTTTAATAGCTTTTAGGCTATGCGCAGAAATAGTTTCAACAAAACACTTGTCACTGTGAAGACCGGAATCCTCGATCACAGTCATATCGCTGAGGTTAAAGTGACTATTATAGCAATAATAGTAACCATAACTGACCGTAGAAGATCATTGGATCCGTCACGCAGGACACGTTTCGTAGCTTGCACGAGATGATTCCCACCCAGCGCAAAATACCTTCTCTGCTCCATTGGCAGCTCCAAGGTTTCGACCACGACTGGTATCGTTGTCATGTGCGCTTCAAAGAAAAAAAAGGTGTAAAAGTCAAAGGCATGGGAATAATTTGCTTTTAATATTTTAGTAAGTGTTGTTGCGCATAGGTGCAGATATATGCTTTTCCTGTAATCGTATACAAATATATATATATAATGCATAAACAGATAGATAAACAGAGAATCATAATGCGATGCACTTGCAACCTCTTATCCCAAATTCCAATTGTCTCAAGAAACTTGAACACGTAACCCTGACATTCGCATTGCCCTTCTCTATATAGACTCTTGTGATCCCTCGTCAAGTTAAGACAAACGGCGTCGTGTGTTGCAGTTTAAGCTAACCAATAATAGACGTGACCTCTGTATAGGCATGTCCCCATAAACATTTGGCCGTATAATATGATAATCTTGTGCTGTTCATATAACGAATGTGGTTTCGTTGCCATGCCTCGCCTTAGCGATGAAACAATTTTATGATGGAGTGTCCATCAATTATATGATGAAGTGTCCATCAATTATATGATGGAGTGTCCATCAATAATTATATGATGGAGTGTCCATCAATTATATGATGGAGGGGATGTGTATGTGTGTGTGGGGGTGGGGGAGTGGGGGCATTTCCCTGAAGAGTAATCCGTTTCTTGAGTTTAGTCTCATTACCAGTCGGATCCCCACTCCAAAACTAAACATGCTAAAGTATCTTTAAACTCGACTGCATTTGCTTTTGGATGGAAAAACGCGTAACCATGCAGTCCAGTAGGTAAGCTCTGTTTTAATAGTGGACCAGTGATTGCGCACTTGTAACGTTGATCCCTGTAATCAGAGATACCTAGTACTCGTTAAATGTATCAGATACACTAGGATGAAGAGTCTAATCCGGCGAAAAATTATTATATGTTGCAGTCCGTGATGCCGCAGGATGACCCCCCCCCCCCTGCGACGACGTCTGGACTATAATGACCAGCCGCCTCCACAACACTCGTTCAGCTTGGGATGGGACAACGTGCAGATTGCCGTGCACCGGAAGCACCAGTCCCTGAAGCATGGCAACCGATTTATGATGTGGGCAATGGCGTTTGCTGTCACTCATCGTGTGCCATCCTTGGAGCTGATCGACCAGACTGCCATCCCTGCGGCTGATATGGCGCCAGCTGTCTTCCTTCCCCACCAAGAAGACTTGCTCGTCTTGCGAGAAAGAGCCGAAATCATCGTCGAGCGGATCCTCACGACCTACCTGAGTTACTTTGAACAACTCTCAGCCCAAGTAGTCTGGCACGTGCGACATGCCCACACACCGGAAATGGAGCGGACGACGTCGGTGACAAACCTTGGTGTCATCGAGGCGAACCCTGCGTCCACTACCGGTGTGTTGGATATTATGGATCATTTGATCACGTACGTTCCAACAACACCGGAACTACTGGTTCATGCGCTACCCTGCAATAGTGACCAGTTGAGTGTAGAGCGAATGACACACGCAAAGAGAGGTCGCGTCATCGGCCACACTCCCAAAGACAGACTCGAGGGCCTAATCGAAACCCCCCAGGAGTTCCACAAGGAGGGAATTTTACTCCAGGACACTCTGGAGTCATTGTTTACGGAGAGGAGTGTGGCGGACGTTGGTACATTGTACCAGCTGAAGGACAGGTTCCACCACCGGTCCGTGAGCAAAAAAGTCATGGACAATTTCCAACATGTATGGGACTTCGTGGAGTTCACGACACATGGCTTTATCGTGTTGTTGGCCATGCAGTTGTCGGACATGGCCTCCATGGCTGACGCCCCAGGTGAAGCCGAGGGCATGGACAAAGCGGACTTTCTGCGAGTGCTAGTGCGAAGGGTCGTGGATTGCTTGTGGTCCGCTCCAACAGCCGCCTCCATCCGTCAAGTCACTGATGACTACGAATTCTGTCTTTGCAGACAAGGTAATGTGACATCCTTTGGAATGGTTCGATCATTTGTATATCTATTTAAATTATTATATTTAAAGAATTATTTTTTATGCAAATTAGTGTTATATTTATTGGTCTTTTTGGGCTCAGGCCCATAATACGAAGCTGTAGCGAGAAAAAATGCATACTATAGGCAACCCGTATTCCTTCTACTTCTAAAATAGTTCCCAACAGATAAACTAAACTTTATTATTATGTCGCTGTAATATCATGTTGCAGATAAAGACAATGAAATGGTTCAGTGCTGCAGCAGCCGTTGCCCGGTGGGCTGGGTTCATTTCTCTTGCGCCGTACCACCTCTAGTTGAGAAGCCAGACGGCGACTGGTTTTGCTCCCCGACATGCCTCAGGTCCCCGTCATACATCTATTGTTTCTGCCAAACCCGAAAGGGGAACGAGGACGACGCGGACATGACTAGGTGCGCTAGAGGGGAGGATTGCCATTGGTACGAGAGGTACCATAGGGACTGTCTGATTACCAGACCAGGTGAGTGATTATCAGTGTAATAAACATAATATAACAACCATTTCGTTAAAACCGACACATTTATTCCATTATATATATATATATCCAAAAATGACAAAGTTGTGTCTTTACAGTTACTTCATTGTGCAAGCAAGCATTGCAACCTCAGTGAGATAATTATAATGTGCAATATGATTACAGAAGAACCCTGGTATTGCTCACAGGAGTGTGCACTGGAGGACACCCATGATGACCACATCAAAGAGTACAGTCTCGAGGCGGCATGGAGAGGCCTGTGCCACCTAGTAAACCGTGACATTGTCCGGGAGGGAGACGGCCCTGCCATGCTGTCGATGTGGAGACTTCACCTCATCGAGTTCTGGACAAACAGACATCCGAAATACGTCATTGCGGCACATCTGCTCCTTGCGAGTAAGTTATTCTCAACTATAGCCAGTACTGTCAGGGACGTGTATATATAAACAAAAGAGCGTTTGAGACGCCCCCACCCCCAACATATTGGTCTTGAAGGCTAGCAGTATGGTACCAATTTCGCTGCCTACCTTTGTTTCAGTTGCAATATTTATTGAAATACTTTAATTTCAAACATATTTATTCCATATCATCAGACACTGGCGGCGGGCTACCCGAGCGGTTGCAACACGAGCTGACGTGGGAGCGGGTGGCTAATCTCCATGGGGGAAAATGCTACAACATCGGACTGGACCTGCTGAATGAATTCCTAAACAACGACTTCAAAGGTCAGTTATTAATGTCATTTACTATGAATAAACATACGAAATGATGGATATAGTTCAACTGTCAAAGGCAAAACTATTATGAAGGTTGTCAAAGATAATTATAATGAACGTAACAACTAGTAACAATGACTGGTTCGACTTTTCAGGTCAATTACTTTTATGATAACAAAAGATAGATATAATAAAAGTATATAACAATACATTTGTTTGTCCATAAAGAGAATATAGCAGGCCATAATTGGTATTTAACTTTAATTTAGGTATTCTGACACACAATGTTAATATCCCACAATAGATATATGATGATCCACGTTGTATGTTACAGAGATGCTTAGGCACTCCGGTGGTCAATACACTGCCAAGCAGGTCGACCGGTGCAGTCAGCTCGGAGGGGAATTCGGGAAGTCATTTGACGCAACCATCGCGAACAGCTTCGGTGTGAAGTTGGCCCGAGCGGTGACAGCCCGACATGACTTTCGTCGCCGGGATGTTCCAACAATGGTGGAGGAGTTGGTGCCTCATGCGCCCTTTGGTTATGAGCCTCACCGGGAATATCGGGCCTTCCCCGGCTTTCGACGTGTCGTCGAGATGCGCGAGCCGGCGGGACTCGGGAGTCGGCTGCGTGAGTTGTCTGCCGACTACGATTTCTGGCAGAGAAGAGGGCCTCGCATTGCTGCCAGGCGTCAGCGTCAGCGTCAGCGACAAGACATCAAGGATAATGTGAGCAGCATCGTGGCCTCCCACAACACGCCTCTACCTCCTCATCAGTGATGCACTCCACTTGGAGCGCTGACAGAACAGCCCGGCGTAGACATTTGTAACTAGGTAGACGGACTAGGTCCAGAATGTCCTTGTCACATCTTGACTTGTTGAGGCTGCGTGAAGGCGTGTACAGAATGGCCTCTCCTGGCATCCCATTCCGCGCGCAGCGACCCACCTCCTGCCAGTATTCAACTATGGACGACGGAGGTCCCCAGTGTATGACATACTGAATGCAATTGACCTGCATCCCGAGACCGAATGCAACCGTTGAGATCAGGCAGCGAACCTCCGATTCGTCTTTACAGAAAGCAGCTGGAACCTCCACTTCGGTAATTTCATCCAGCTTGGCGTGGAAGAATACGACCAGGTGATCCAGGTCACTGGGCTTCAGTCGCTCCACGATCGCCCGGTAAAGGCGAGTCACCACGTCAATGCTGCTGTAAAGGAATGGGGTAGTATGTCAAGGTTAGGAAGAGTGATAACTAAGCAAGGCCCGATGCAGGTGGGTAACTGTTACCAGCGGGTCCGGACCCCCCCCCCCCCTTTTTTTTGAGGACGAACGCTATGTGACGTTTAAATGGCCTTATGGCTGGTTATTGTGACAACATTATGTAGGTTGCTAAGCCTAGTCTTTAAATGGACTTGTGTATGTGTATTATCTGATTATTCTTACACAAGCTTAGGATGTAAACAATAGCAACTTTAGCTTTTAAGGTATTATCGATTGTTTGACATGAATACAGTATTAAGCACTCAAGTGCATACTTACTGGCAAAAAATGATGGCTTTCGGTGCTTCTTCCTGCTTGGCCACAACTTCATCTATATACCACTGCAGGTTGTCAGGTGTCGCCGCAAAGCCGACACGCATATCGATGTATATGTTCGGTCTGCAACATAAAACGATTATTAAATTAGTAGGATCGTAATTGAATATTTATGACGTTGTATACCACTTATTTTTGTTAAAATCTTAGTCGATCTTAAAGCCATGTCCAGGTATTTGTCCAGCTTTTGCACACTTTACTAAAGTGTAACGTACGACTGTTTAACTAGTATGCTCCGAATTGAGATCCAGTGACCATTGCAAACACATGCATTTTCGGCAATTTGACCCCAATAATTCACTGATATATGCGCATATGAGAATAACGAGTTATATCGACCTATCGGGAGCTTTGGCAACCATTTCGAATTTCGAAACTCCGACAGTCGTTGCGATATTTTCCAATATGGCCGGCGTAACCGTCGCAGTTGCGGCGAGCACAGGCACGCTGCCTAGCAGTGCGCGAACCTCGCGTACTCGTTGGTAGTGCCCTCTAAATGTTTGTCCCCTGTGAATGATTGAATAAGTTTTAAGGTCTTATACATGTTTGTTAACATGTCAAATTGCCGACAAGTGATACTTTGAAGATTTCTTTTCCCGATACCATTGTTGGCATAGCGAAATACATAACTTTAGTCAAACAATTTAGTTAGCAAAACGTCATACGTTATATTAAGAATGAAGCTCGGCAGAATGTTACATTATTGATTACAATATATACAAATATATAAAATTACCAAGTTGCGACGCAATGTGCCTCATCAATGCCCAACAAGCAGATGCGACTCCGGTTGGCCAGCAAGAGCGCATACCAAAAGGGGTCGGTCACTGTCTCCGGCGAGCAGTACACCAGGGTGTATGTTCCGTTGCGTATACCTGTAAAGAATGAGAATAATGTAATTAAATATGATGACGTGTAATTGTCCGTAGCGTTTACATGTAAATAATGAGAATAATGTAATTAAATAAGATGACGTATAATTGTAAACATCGTAAGAGTGTCCACAATGTGCAAGACATCAATAAATACATCGACAAAATTACCTTCAATCTGTGTTGGCAGCATTTCTTTTTTCTTCAATATAGCCACCGCTGGCACACCCCGTGCAACCCACCGGCTGACTTGATCCCTCATGAGGGTTCTCAGGGGGCAAATGATAAGGGATATATGTCTAGGTCCACCCTGAAACACATTAAGTCAAGTTGATTAAGTGACGAAAAATATGGTAACATGGTGACAGACATTGTCACTCTCTAGAGCACAAACCTAGTCCAAAAAGTAAACGAATACCGACAAATTATAGTTATATATATATATATAGTTATATTTATGTATTTAGCTTACCGTGGCTATATCCTTCATGAGCGGCGGGTAGACAAACACGTCGCTTTTCCCGTGACCGGTCGGCAAAAGACAAAATACGTCTTGACCATCGTACAATGAAAACATAGCACGAACTTGCTCGCTAGTATGTGTGTACGGGAGTTTTAAGTTGGACGCAACCTGCGATACAAGGGCCATCTTACAAGCAGCAAGCAGCAATCAAACACCAGTGAACAAACAAGCATCAGTCAACCACCACGAAGTAGCGAGACCACGAGGTAGCGAGACCAGCTCAACGTATGAATAAACCACACTCGCGTGGCTCTAGTAGTTCAGTTCGAGGAAGCGCCGTTAGGGGTCGGACAACATGGCAGGTAACGGCGCGGAAACAAACGCGTTGTTTTTATAAAGCGGGTTTACGAAGTAATCTTGCGTGAAAGACCTTAAATCTCGTCTCCCCAAGCTTCCTTTGAGATTGAAGAAGGCAATAAAAACATTTTCGGGTGGCTGTCATGTGAGTACTTTAGTCAAGGTGGTCAAATAGGTTTTGTGAACAGCGCCCAAGGCCTATGATTTCAGACGTTAGTGTCGATCCTTCAGACTGTCACGACATTAACGTCTGATTTTCAGGCTAACATTGACACTGTTGTGCCCTTTAAGAAGCGGGTTTGCCTGGGGGTACTTGCGGCAACTTGTAGTCTTGATTTTAAAATGTAAATAACATAAGATGGCGCATGTGAGTACGCTGCTTTAATGAAAAAATTAGTACTCTGTGTGTATGTCGATTGCAGAATGTACGAAAAAAAAATGCACCTTGTCAATCCGTTCAAGTTATAGTTCCAAAGATTTCAAATCAAGGTGAGCAACTGACATTCACTTCATGGCTCTCTCTAGTCTCTGTATGGTTCAAGGTCAGCGAGGCATGTTTCAGGGCTACCCAGTCTCAGTATGACACATACAGCACAGGCGTCTGAAAGCGAGGCCCGGCGAGGTTGGGTAGTCTTAGCTTGTACCTAATCCCTATATAATAGAAAAGGTAGGACTCCAATTTCAACGCCTCACACACATCTCGAACCAGTACTCAGCAGAGCGAACATACCAGCCACAAATTTCTCGCTCAAAATCTGCTAGAGCAACTTTTCTTTCTTTTCCACCACCGTTGCATGCTGCAAGGGCCGCTAAAATAGCACACTAATCACAAATGTTACAAACAAATATTTACACCGGGGCCACTGACCGCCCGTGCGGAAGTTCTGATCGTGAAATTCCCGGGGTAACTGCCAGGCGGTTTGTGATTGGCCAAAAAGAAGGAAAGCTTATGATTGGGCAAAAATAAGACGAATTGCCATTGGTCGGCATTAACCGGGTGGGACATTTAAATTTGGGTTGAATTTAAAAGCCTGGGCAAGCTGAAGCTGGCAAAACAAAATGAAGCCGCGACGGGCACGAACCCATCTGCTTTCTTGGTTGGTATCGTGCTTATGCAAAAATTGACATGCGGACATAATCGCACAATAAGCTTGGTTACCAAATGGTATATGAATTCGGAGATCTAAAAAAATCATTTGGAAATAGTTCAGATTGGTTACACTTCCAGGCCATGGGCCATGGCTATATATGCAGAGATGCCCCCTGTCTACCTATATGAGGACCCCCCCCCCCCTTTTTTTTAGGATGAAAGCCGTTTTGCAATGCTAAATTTCGGCCATCTGAGGCGTGGCCCCCACTTTGATGAATAGGCCAGTGCCATATATTTAAGCTGAGTGGGGGTACCCCCCCCCCCTTTATCCGAGGGGGGAGGGGGGGGGGGGGCACGCCGCCTAGCAAATAGCTCTAACTTCTAAGTCGTAATGTCGGAAAACCCTACTTTTAATGTATATGCTTAAATATCCAATGAAGTGGGTGGGTGGGGGGGGGGGGGCATTGCACCACCCCATAATCTGCTGCTGATATTTGCCATTTTAAACCAGGGACAAAGGCGCCAATCCAGGGGCTGGGGGGGGGGGGGAGGGGGTCATGGTATCTGGACCCCCTCCCCCCATTTTTTAATGCCACTGTAAATGCAAAATTTACGGCCATTTATCCTCCCAATTCCGCCTTAGTTACAGCTAAACATGGAAAGACCGGGGTCCACCGGGCAACCCATGTTTACTGTATACCCCCCAGCCCCTGCCACCTTTTGAAATCCCGTTGACCCATCTTCCCTTTTATTGTTATCGCCCCCGCCCCTCCATTTATAATATTAAGCAGCATTCCACCAGGAACCCCTCCCCCACCTTCCGTTGTGTCTGCGCATACGTACATGTACACCTGCCAGATACGTGAGACATACCGTCACATGACATTTCGTCGTGAATGTGCATAACTGACTTGTGTGACTACCATGCCAGTGATGTCTTATCTTTTGTCATAATATATTGTTCATATCAATGTACATGCCAAGAAGCTGTGTTTTGTATACAAATGTGCATTTGCCCCCTTATATTGTGATGTGGCCCTTTGAACAAATTGTCAAAAGTAGTCAAATGTGTCATTTGCCGAACGACAGCAAGCAAGCTTCACGTGTGGATAATTAAAATAAGGTTATACATACAAATTTGAAAATATGCCATGATGTCCGATAGCTACTTTATTTCAAAGCTCGGTTGTTAAAACGGAAGAATACACAGAACAGTGAAATTCCAACATTTGCATTCCACCATGCTGTTTTCGGAGAAATTTTCCGGTGAGGATGTACACTCCCTGGAGCATACACCGCAAGCATATGTCTCGGGTTCGCCAGTGCCAGTGGCGGAACCCGCTGCAGTGTCGCCGCTGCCAACCTCTCTTTCTGTGCCAACCTTGTGACCAGCAAGTGACAAGCTAGGGCGCAATGCGGTCCTCTTTTTTGCGGACTAATCTCTCGCGCATGCGCTGCATCACCTCTAGTAGGTGAATTTTGTTGTGTTACGGTTCGGTAGAGATCGTCCACCAGGGAGACATGAAGGTCCCACTCAGACGGCTGATTCTCTTCTTCCATGATGGCATACCACTGCTCTTTCAGCGCCATGTCATCAGAAATGGCGGACACCGTTATTGAGAGCATATGGTCCATCTTGTAAGCCATGGTCTGGACGTTTTGGGTGACTTGAACCTTGCGGAACAAGTTCAGAAAGAAGTCGTAGACGCTGTCGCTTACGTGAGTAAGTCCTCTAGATTTTGACTGTCGAAAGTTAATTTCGCTCAAGGTGGCTGAGGCAGATGTTTCTTTCATAGCGGCGGCCTCGGTAATGCGCAACTTGCTTAACAGCCGCTGCCTTTGTCGGAGAAAGTTTAATGACTTGATTGCGCGGCTATGCGCGCGCTTATCATACTCTGGTTTGCGCTGTTTGCTTTGGCTACGCAAGCGCCGGCTAAATAACGTATTTTGCCCTGAACTGCCGCTTCTAGCATTTCTTCAGGCTTTCCTTCCTCGCCTGTACCTTCGGCTGCTTGCGTACGCACTACAGCAGACGCTTCCTGAGACAAAATGAAATCACAAGTCCTTCGAACCAATCGAGTACACAGCTGGTATTGGGCAGGGCTATTTCTCTCCATACCAAATACCGCTTTGCACCGGCGTCGGAATCCCACATGTCCAGTACATAAAGAATACATTTCACCCGCCATTAACGACGAATCCGCTGGTTTCTTTCGACCCGCGAGGAACTTGCGCATAATTGCCAGTACGTCTGTGTAAGTGGCTCGCAGGAAGTCTTCGAGACGTTCGTGCTGACAGAGGCGGTGGCAAGCCTCTTGCAGTAGCAACTGACGTTGGCTGACCGCTTCCGACATATCGACAGAGGCTAATACAAATTCTTTGCCGTCAAAGGGAAGTTCCACAGCCTCCAAGGAGACCTCTATTTCGTCCGTCTGCACCTCGCTGTCGACTTCCGTAGAGGCGGTGTCCTCTACATCAGATGCCCCTTGGCTGGATACAATTGGCAAATCCACCTCCGCCTCTCGACAACAAGATATGTCGTCACATGTCGGAGCACTTCCGCGTCGATAAAATGCATACACATCGTCTGGGTGCCTCCGGGATGCTGCCGCCGGTGAAAAATTGACCACTTGTAGCCCCTCCTTGGCCACGGCTCGACCAACGGCGACACCAACCTGGCCCGGTGCAAAGATAGACTGGCAGTCAACGACCACCCGCGGCAACGTCTGCCCTTGTGCTTTATGGATCGTGAAGGCAAAGGCCAGGCGCACTGGTAGCTGCACGCGTGTGGCGACAACTACGCCATCTTCGGTGTATTCGTTGAATACATGTCGTTGTACGTGGAGTCGTTTTGTTCCGAACTGGATAATTGGACCGTCGTCCAATAAATCGGTGACTACACCGCGTGCCCCGTTGACGAGTGAGTGACCGATAGTCGCAGTCAGTATAACCGGACACCCCGCCTTCAGTGCCAACAGCTTCGGTGCCGCACATTTCCGTAACTTCCGCACATCACCTGCAATGTAGAAGGATAATATCAGATGACGTAAGGCCAAGGGACGTTAAATGTAATGAACCATTTATCTCACGCCGAAATCAGTTTAAGGTTAAGCGATATAACATTGTATAGTGTGTGAAGGCACGACTGCTCTATTATAACTGCTATGCATTCCCTGTAGCATACTCAGCTATTTTGAAATGGTGCACAAAACTTTTGAGCTGTCTGACGTCGTACACAAATATGGCAATTTTCAAGTGAAACGTACCTTTGCGTCCACCTTAACCATTACATTCCCATAAAGTTTCCACCATTGGTTAATCTAGTATACCAAATCCTGATAGTAAGGTTAAAATTTGATAAAAAGTTTCCGCTCAGAAGGAGTCGAAATGCCCTCATTACCATACCATTACAAACACCTTTTGTCATTTTATTACCGATTCGTCATGACCTTGGCAAAGAAAAGACGTCGTGACGACTCATAACTGGCGGCTGCTACAAAGCTATAAAGGACTTGTTGTATAGATTCATTGATATACGTGCCATCACTCACCACTGTCTTCACTCTTATAATCCTTCTTGTCACATTCGACATCATCCAACTCAAGACAGTTGTGCAGGTCCACCTCCCAGTTAGTGGCATAAGGGAACACAGGCTTATCGCCCGCGGGTAAATGTCGAGCGAGGCTGACCATCAGATCACTGGTTTCCTTAGACGGTGCCCCGTCACACAACTCTGCAATGGCTTTTATCAAGGCACCGTCTGTTTGCCGTTTTACAACGGTCAAGTTCACATGATGGGGGAAGGCTTTATTGAACATGGCCATTCTGAAGCAATGAAACCCTTCATCTCCAAGCAATAAATTAGGCACTGGGGGCAATTGCATAAAGCAGCCACAAAGGATGACATGCAGGCCGCCAAAGTACTGGTCGTTATCGCGGATAAGGCGACACACATATTCCAATAACTCAAGGAAATGCGCGCTAACCATGCTAATTTCGTCAATGACGAGGACATGGCTATTGATTAGTCGATGTCGACATGTCGACACGCTTCGTATTCTTCATCGTCCTTGATTTTCTGCGCTAATGTTTCCTTGTCGTGCCGACAATCCCGTAGGCCACTCCAGTGGTGTAGCGTCGTCCCCCCTTCGAATTGCAGACTAGCTATCCCGGTGCTAGCGGTCACAGCGACTATTTTTCTCCTGGCGCGAAGGTCATGTATGATGTTCCTGCAACGCCATGTAATTTGTCATTTTATCTGTTCACAGGATAGCTGGACGACTGGAATCTACGGATATTAAGAACACGATACCAAGTCACACGTTGTACCAGGAATATGAAAGAGACAGTAAGGGCAGAGGATTATTTCCGGCGGCTAAGGCCTCCATCGGGCAGGTGCTCGGCGCTTACTTCCCAGGATCATACTGGTCCAGGGGTAAATACCATGGCATACGCTGGAAAGAACCTGCAAAGACAGCAACTGTAAGCCTTCCGCCAAGTTGCACGTATGAGCAAAAGGGCAACCCCGTCATCACAGTTGCCGCGGAATTTTCCCTGAATGGACAGCCACTGCAGAAGAAAATCGTGGTAAAGGCTGATTTGAGTGTTGAAGTCTATGTCGGACAACAACAGATCCAACTACAATACCTGGGGATATCGGACAGCCTGCAAGATATAAGTCAAGGGGAAATAGACTGCATAGTCGAACCTCTGATGAGACTCTTACCATGCATCGGTGATCCTCATGAATCTGGCTCGGTGGCCAATCCCAAGGCGGAATCTTGGTCCAAGATGGGCGACGAAAATTTCCAAAGCAAACGAGTTCGCCATTCCATGTGCGAAGTTTTGCTGCCAATCACCACCAAGGAAGCGACGGTATGTGTCGTGTGCAAGGAAGCGTTCCGACGGGCAGAAAAGTACAGGAAACGAAAGGCGCATAGCATGAACGAACCTGAAGAAAAGAGACGGAAAGTAGCAAATGACTCCTCCGCTCATGTCGACAGCAGTTCTTATGGAACTCAATCAAGGTCATCGTCTGTTGGAGAAGATAGTCTGGAACTGTGTGGCGAAGATCAGGAAGACCTCTGGAACATTTTGCAAAAAGTTATGCCGTCTGCGCCAGCAAATTTCAAGGAGCTGCTAAAGTCCCAGGTGGAAAACTCTTCGCAGAATGACGCAAGACAGAGACGTTGGTCGCCCAAAGTTATCAGCATGTGCTTGGCGCTCTGGTCCAGGTATGCAACTCATTCATAGAAATTATTGACGGCATGACGAGGAACTGTTTACTGATGCTACGTCCTTGAACTTATAATGTTACCCTCTGCTGTCAATTTGTCTCAAACTAGACAAGTGCGCGTAAAACTGCCCGCCTTCGCATAAGCAATATGTATACTTCTCTTCACGACCGAAACCCACATGAAACGTGAGATACACTGCTACTGATAATCTATGACATGGCCACGCCCGTGCTCGACCTGCAAACTAAAATTAATACCAAACGCATAGCCATCCTTGTTATGTTTTCAGATCTCCTCAGGCGTATTCAAACCTGAAAGATAGTGATATGCTCGTTCTACCATCTGGACGCCAGCTCCGTCGTTACAAGAACGCTGTAGATCAGAAGGCAGGGATCAACCGAGAAAACCTCAGATGGATGCACGCAGAAGCTCAAAAACAAGGACTATCGCTAAGCTGTCGTCACGGAGGATTGGTTGTCGATGAAATGCAAATACAGGAAGACATACAGGTTGGTAGCACATTCAAGTATATGTTACATAATGATGTTTCATTGAAAGTAATGAAAATCACCCAGGTATTTATGACTGTTGCTTTAAAATATGACGTTTACCCTCCATATAAGGCGCATACTTACCACTCTGAAGTGTGAACAGGTAATTCAGCCATGCGTAAATGAAGCATGCATGTCTGATTTTATCTGTGAAACAATTTTCCACAATGAAACAACCCAAATATTTAAAGTGTCAGTGAACAACGTCTGGTATAAGCAAAGAAATTAATAGAGAACAGCAACGAACTGAAATGAACATCTTCATTGTCACTAGTCATGATACTTATGTGTAGTTCCTTAATTGTCTTCGGCTTCGGTCGCAGGTCGCTCGCAGAGGATCCAGCTGGACGATCGTCGGAGCTGTGGACTGCGGCTCGACCTGCAACGACATTTCTACGATTCAGAACAACCGCAAGAATGCTGTGATGGCGACTCATGTTTTGCAGTATGTCTTTCAAGCGGCCAACGGTTTTCGTTGGCCGGTGGCTTATTACGCCACAGCAACTGCGAATGCCCATTAATTATTCTTCACCTGCTGGGAGGTTATCGACAGCTTGGAAGAATACGATTTCAGCGTGGATTATATCCTCATGGATGGCGCGAGCACCAACAGAAGTTTCGTTAAAATTCACTTCCAGGATGACCCAAGCAATGAGGCCTGGACGACGAGAAACATGTCAGACAACACTCGGGATATTGTATTCATACAGGATATCAAGCACTGTTTGAAAAAAATTCGCAACAACATTGAAAGCAGTAGACTCTGCAACGAAGGATCTACCCAGCAGGCACACAACGTCGTGACGACGTCGGGTGTTTGTTGAACTTCGACGTCGAGTTTTGGTCGGCAGATGGTTGCTTTTGCACCATGGTCTGACGTCATATTAGCGACGTCGTAACGACATCTTGTACCAGACGTCGCATTTTGGTCGGTAGGTGGTTGTATTTGCACCATGGCCTGACGTCATATTCGCGACGTCATAACGACGTCTTGAACCAGACGTCGCATTTTGGTCGGTAGGTGGTTGTATTTGCACCATGGTCTGACGTCAGATTCGCGACGTCGTAACGACGTCTTGTACCAGACGTCGGATTTTAGTCGGCATATGGTTGTATTAGTGCCATGTTCAGACGTCAGATTCGCGACGACGTAACGACGTCTTGTACCAGACGTCGCATTTTGGTCGGTAGGTGATTGTATTTGCATCATGGCCTGACGTCAGATTCGCGACGTCGTAACGACGTCTTGTACCAGACGTCGCATTTTGGTCGGTAGGTGGTTGTATTAGGGCCATGTTCAGACGTCAGATTCGCGACGTCGTAACGACGTCTTGTATCAGACGTCGGATTTTAGTCGGCAGATGGTTGTATTAGGGCCATGTTCAGACGTCAGATTCGCGACGTCGTAACGACGTCTTGTACCAGACGTCGGATTTTAGTCGGCAGATGGTTGTACTTGCACCATGGTCGGACGTCAGATTCGCGACTTCGTAACGACGTCTTGTACCAGACGTCGGGTTTTAGTCGGTAGTTGGTTGTATTAGTACCATGGTTCGACGTCAGATTCGCGGCATCATGAAGACGTTTTCATGAAGTAACAGCGATACATAGACCTTGTATTACACGAATCATTTATTATCTTCAATATAACATGGATCTTGCTGGTAGGTGGTCTTTATGGTAGTCTACTATATACTACGGCTATATACTAGGGCTATATGCTCAGCCATTGGAGGCTCCGATCGCCTGGGCCGGGTATTCAAGCCCATCATGCGA
Organism: Arenicola marina; assembly: GCA_964019135.1. Lineage (NCBI taxonomy): Eukaryota > Metazoa > Annelida > Polychaeta > Arenicolidae > Arenicola > Arenicola marina. The sequence continues at coordinate 181,821 of CAXHSH010000284.1, forward strand.
CAACGTTTTCAGTCACTCGTATGACGGAACCATGAGCCCGTTTTGGCCTCCACCTGATGCTTAAATGTAGTCTACTTCTTGCGTCCCCCGCCGCCGCTTCTGTCCGGGGCATACTTCAAATGCTGCGACATCGCAGTACAAATTTCGGCCTCTGTGGCCGAAACTTGACTAATCATTGTGCTGTCTGAAACAGTTGAAAATAACCCTATATATATACAATATGGTCTACAGTATACTGCAGAGATTCGTCAGCAATTACGCTTTATCAAATATTTCACAAAAACCCTAAAAGTACTAGTAATAGGTCAAATCTGTTTCATTCTGGTATTCCCTAAAACTTCTTATTGTCACAATGTCTTCTTTAATGTTCAACTCCTGGACTTTAAACTCTTCACTTCAAGACATGAATCCCCATACCCTTTGCCAACAAAGTAAAATACCAGTTAATTTCATTCTGGACCAATATTAGTATTTATTAACCATTATCCCAAATTACTATATTATAATTTGGCACTTGGAACATCTCTTTTGTAAAAGAATCACATTGATCTGAATATTTAGATAAATTCTTCGCCTGACAAATTCAAGCATCCAACGTCATTTTGCACGAATTTACAACGTCGATCGTTTGATGCCTGATTTTTTTCAAATTTCGTGATTTGAAATTGCTTTAGATACCAAACTATGCGCCATATATTCTATCTACAGCTACATGTTGCTTGCTTCGATATCAGTTCTTCAGTGGTAAATGCTCTTCAATGAGTATATTAAACTTTATGAAATAATTTACCAATACGCTGATCTTTAACACTGGTCAATAACGTGCAAACAAACATTTAAGTAAATACAAAGTTATATAGCAGTTGTAAAATTTAGAATAAGAATGGAACAAAAAGAAAATGGATGGCATGAACCTCACATTTTCTGAAATTTCTTGCCTTCATGTTTCTCTTGTAAAGTATATCAATACAAAGGCAAGCAAGGCATTTTCCACTTACCGCGGACAACTTTGAATAGGGCTGTCCCCATGAAGGCCCTCTTGCCATTGCAGCCTTTTAGATTGAAGGTTGCCATGACCTCGTTGGTCATAGTCCTGCGAGGAAAGGTGTTCGAAAGCCTCATAATGTTGCCTTTACAAACTTTACATGAATGTTTCCTGTGTATGGAAGATGGGAGTTACTTTGTTTAATTTATCGAAATCTGCCGACATTTAATTATAAACATAATCATTAAGAAATAAAGATGGAGTAGTGATGACTTGACTGGCAATAGAGCAAACTTAACAACTTTGCCACAGTACGGACACATAGATATCACATACGTTGTGTAGATTCTGGCAGCAACGGTTTTTAAGCTTGCGTACAACCACTTGTATCTTACAAACCCTTTATGAAACCACGAAGCTTGAGTTAGCATTCACCTTTTCATGATCTCCTGGACCGTGTTGGAAACCTGTTTTCCTCTTATTAGTGACAGCCTCTGCACCTGGAATTTATCATTAAAGATGCGATACATTAACAAAAACAATGAAATAAACCCATCCATGCTGCAATTATGTTTTTTTTTTAACCTTTTCAAAACACATTATATAGGTATTTTACTTGTACTATTCGATCGTGAGCACACAAAACGCAACTAAAAATGGAAAGAGGAATCAGACAGCTCCGTCAAACAGCTGAGTGCGGCCTTAGGTAGCAAAATACGATTCTCTGATGCACAATCGAATCGAATGTCAAATCTCACTTCGTGACCCGGGAAACAGTTCAAAACGGCCTGAGTACGGTACACTGTAATTTTGTAACGCAATTAAATATACTCATATCCTAATTCTCATATCAAATGAAACTGTATGATCAGCAAAACAGCCCACTGTGGCATCAGTAAAATATAATTCTTTAACACATACAATCAAATATCATTCGTTTCACCGAAAAAACGCGGACTGCAGCCTTGCAAGCAACACATAATTCTAAGCTTACACAATTAAATATTACATCGTGACCCATAAAACAGTTGACTGCAACCTAGTACGGAACATAGGACACAGCTGACTACAGTCTAGTGAGCAAAATATAATTATGCAACACAATTATATTATATGCCTCACGGTAACCCGTAATACAGGCTACCCCGGCCGGGCACAAGGAAATTCTCTTATACTTATGAAATCAAATAACACTGTGAACCGTACAACAGCTGACTGCGGCCTAAGCACCATACAATAATGTGATATTCACAGCTTCGTTAAACGATTAAAGCCCGAGTGGATGCAGGGAAGCAGTGCCTTTCAGCTCGGTGTTTGTAGCATGTCACCAGGTGACAGTGAGTGATATGTTATATCATCCTTTTCAAACGTTGATATCAAATGGAATTAAGTCAATAATTATTGAGACCAAAGTGGTAGCTTGTCAGCGTACAAATTTGAACTAAGCAGCCAGTAAAAGGAGCAACCCATATGCAATGTTACTATGGTATGACCATGGTATATACACCATGGAAAATGTACCATGGGTTTTTTGACACATTTACCATGGTATATGGTTAATGTGAATCACAAAGATACCATGGTACATTTACCATGGATAGACCATGATACATTTACCACGGATAGACCATGATACATTTACCACGGATAGACCATGATACATTTACCACGGAACATGTACCATGGATATACCATGGTACATTTACCATGTTTATACTATGGTACATTTACCATGTTTATACTATGGTACATTTACCATAGTATATGGCTGGGTGCGCGCTAGCCGTTCGCCACATCGCCAATGGCGAAAGGAAAATGTATGTGGCGCAAGAATGGCCCATGCATGTCGCCACAGCGGCGAAAAAAATGGCCTGGTTTTTGATCAACGATAAAAACGCGATCTCGCGAAACGGATTGTCCGCAGTAATGTGGCTGTCATGAGAACAAAGAAACCCCAAGGCTGAACACATATCCAACATTTCCGAATATGACTTATTTCAATGGTACTTATTAGTTATTTTCTGAATGATTAATTGTGGGTTATGTCTGTTTCCACGCGGAATGAACTTGGCGCTCGCGTTGTCCAAGCAAACGGTGACAACATGATCCGTTGACATCCAGTAATGCCTGAGATAGCGCGCTGCCAGATGCTTATACGCCCTGAGTGGTGAGGACATTTTTTATAACAAAGATACCCATCAGACCTGACATATTCATGAAGTTAAGCCACAGAACTGAATCAAATTTGTATCACAAAGAAATTCTGGTGTACTTCTATCAGCACACAACAGTGTCTATAGCGCGAGTTTGCTGGGAAAAGACAATCCAAGAGGACTTGCATAGAAATGTGGCAGAGAAGGCCTGGTCAATAGCAAACAGATTGATGCCCTCTACAAGGGGAAAAATGGGGAAGCGGCTAATGCGGAACTTGCCCTAACCTAGTAATGAATTAAATGCCCACGTGGGTTTGGAGAGAGATTAGCATTCATAGCTAAAAGCGCCATATGAGTGCTCCCCACCATTTAGACTACCCCTTCTAAGCGTCAACAGTCCTCAGCCGAGCTGGAGACAAGAGTGAAATGGACTAGAATTGTATACAGAAAGAGTCCAGAATTCAGGTGGAAAGAAGATTCTGATTGCGATTTTCCTTGCATATCCCCGTGATTTCTGGGTCCGGGGACCTCAACTTTTAACTTCAACTTCTTCAATCATCTGAGACCTTAATCGGACTTGCAAAGAGGCGGAGGTTGGTTATGTTCGAAAAATTGACGACTGGTGGGACTAGGGGCCCGCTACTCTACTTTACAGTCCTTGGCATGCCCTTATTGGACATCCACTTGAGGGGGGGGGAGGGGTGAGCGGAGGTCCCCCCACCACCCAAAAGGGGCTTTGGTATCGTTGGGCAAGTGCCTTTCAAAGTCCTGTATAAGTGGAGGAGGGGGGGGGGGGGGACGCCTAATACAATGTCGGGTTTCCAAAATTTGCACAGGAGGGATATTTTTTTCCTCTATTGACCAGTTCTATGTCGCCGCTGACAGATGGCTAAGTGGCACTATGGATGCAAAATTTTCGGAGAGAGAGAAGTTTTAAAACATCAGGTCAATGTTTTTTTGTCAGAAATGTATGCTATCTCAGGCATTACGCTCCTAGGGACCCCACCATGGCATAATAGCCCCCCCCCCCGGGTATTCATCACTTCACTCGTCCACGTGGTATTGTATATCCTTAATGGATCCCATGATGCATTCCGCAAGAACATGTGACTTGGCTTATGAACACAATGTTTTTGGAAGGGGAAAATGCAACATATATGTGGCTAATGAGAGCTGTGTGTGGCTAAAGAAAATTGAAGGTGTTTAGCCACAGTGGCTAATTGAAATGACTTGTTAGAGCACACCCAGTATGGTAATGTATACAATGAAGATACCATGATGCATTTACCATAGTAATACCATAATGTAATACCATAATGTATTTAACATTGAAATACCATGGTAGAATTAGCATAGTAAATGCATCATGGTAAATTACTATAGTGTATTCTAGGTAAACATACCACGGTAAATTTACCATGGTATATTTACTATATGCCTACTGTAAATTTACCGTGGCCATGGTAAATTTACCACAGTAAAAGTACCATGGTAAATTTACTATAGTAGGCATTTACCATGGCCATGGTAAATTTACCATAGTAGGAGTGGTAATAACTTACCATGGTGCATTTACTATGCCTTCTATGTTAAATTTACCATGGGCATGGTAAATTTACTATAGTAGGCATAATAAATTTATCATGGTAAATTAATATGGTATTCAAGGTAAACATATCATGCTAAATGTACAATGGTGATACATTGATAAACATAGGTATATATGGGTGGTCCATTTGCCATACATAAAAATACAACGACATAGTTGTTCATGGAACCGATACATTATAACAATTGTTCGATCACAGCTACCAAATGTATCCGGTATAGCATGGTAATTTACCATGGTATACCAAGTACCAGGGTATGCTAATTTACCATGGTACTTTATTACATGGATACCATGGTACACTATGGTACTAATCACCATTACATATAGCAATATATATATAATGCTATGATATATATATATAATACCAGTCTGTAAAATACAAAAATAAAGAGATTCACAATCCCCTTTCATATATATGTATTACTATAAAAAAGTCCAGTATGTCAACATGTGATGTATGCGCATTATATACACATAACTAACTCAAGGTTACATGACACAAATTCCAAAATATTTATATAATATACATATTCTAGTCATATAGATATATGAGAGAAACATGATACCATTATGTGAAAAAATGTTCATTGCTTCTATGTATACTGACATAAAATTAAACAAATACTATTAATATACACTATATAGCAGCATCATAGTTACATACCTTCAAATTAATATTTCAGATTAAATTTCAAAACAATGCATACATTTCAATTTGTAAAACAAGTAAATCCTTCAGTTTTTCTTCTTATTATCTAGCCTTTACAACATTGCTGATCCTCTCTCGCATTGCATTAACATGCAAATTTCTTTTACATCTTTGCCAGGGAATCCTCTCCGGACTTGATCTGTAACAAAGGATACACTTATCGTCTTAGTAAATTACCCTTCACCAATGCTGTTTAACATTGTAAGACATGGGTACTAATATGTTGGAAGGCTATCTTATGAAACTTTGTACCACATTTATTATTACATTATGCAGGAAGCAAATTAAATACCAAAGAGAATGTTGTAGACAGTATAGCCTGAAAACAAGCCTATACCGTGGTACAGTTTCCACATAAAATATAAAAACAATTCACTGATTTTTCCCTAAGCCATTAAAAGTTTCCCTGAGAAACAGAAACACCACTAAATATTTGGGGGGAGGCATGCAACAGGGCTGTACCCTAAGATAGGGTTGAGGCACTCGCAGACACATGTACAAAGCCAAAGGAACCAATAAAGTATGTTAACAAGGTGTTAACAAGAGGAATGCACAGGACATACATGTCACAATCTTTGTACGAAGGTTTATACACATAAGAACAGACAAAGGGTTTCATGAAACTGGCTTCATTAGCCAATTTGGCTAATTCCGTGGAAAAACATTAGCTAAAATTAGCCAAATATATTGGTTATAAATTGGTTATGTATTTGTAGGTGAAATTTTATATTCGCCATGTTGGCGAGTGTCAAGGAAGTTCTTATCGCCAAATCCTGAATTTTCTCGCCAAATGGCTATTGGCGAATGCTAATACGAGTCCAGCTATTATACTCTATTTTTAAGATGATATGGTGTATGCATTTAATAAATATTATAACCATTTTTATTCAAAGAGGTCACGCGCAGCAAGATTTGAGCAGTGTCATGGCGGCTGCATCGGCACAAAAACATCTGGCTGGTTGTAAAAAGGCTCTAATATTCAATAATTCATTTTGGATACACAATATCATCCTGAAAACGGAGTCTGATGGCAATCAACATGCACTCTATCCATATAAAGCACTCTTTTTAACATTGCCCCACTGTAAACTGTAGATCGGAAGAAGATCGGAAGGATCGGAAGTACATCGGGCATTTACCCTCACCCGTGAATCAACTGACAGAGGGACAGGCCGGGGGGCGGAGCGAGTGGTGTAACAACACTAGCAACAAGTTTCAATTTATAAAGGCTTATGTTCACCTCATGTTATGGTGTCACGCTCGAACCTTGGTGTCTTCAGGTTCCATACAGTATAGTATTTATAAATTCTTACCTTTCATTTATATACATAAGCAAATATTCGTGAATATAAGCTAATCGTATTCATATGCCGTAGGACTCCTCTCGCCTTTCCGCAACATTTTTCAAACTTCGCGCATGCGCCTTGCGATCTCCGCTGCACTTCTCCGCTAGGTGGCAGCTGCCACCTGGTGGCGCACTACTCACTTTGTCTATGTAGTTGGTGTTTTAGGGCGGGGTAAAGCCAGCCCTACTTCACCGCCAAAATACGCTCGTAAGGGGCATTTCACCTTGAAAATCGGCTCGAACGTTAGAACGCGAAAACATGCACTCGGAAGGGAAATTTACCTTGGACCCGCTCGCTTCATTATTTTCCCCGGCAAACCCCGCCTATTAAAGCACATTTTCAGAAGCCCGCGACCGAGTTTGGTGGTGCATAAATGGCGTTTTGACGTCGTAGTTTCGACATTGTTCTGACGTCGTATTTCAGTCGTGCTTTGTCGTGACCAAAGTCCGACGTCGTCATGACGTTGGTTACTGCTGTTGTTTTGACGTCGTAGTCTCGACTTTGTTTTGACGTCGTATTTCTGTCGTGATATGTCGTGACCAAAGTCCGACGTCGTCATGACGTCGGTTACCGCTGTCGTTTTGACGTCGTAGTCTCGACTTTGTTTTGACGTCGTCTTTCTGTCGTGATATGTCGTGACCAAAGCCCGACGTCGTGATGACGTCGGTTACCGCTGTCGCTTTGACGTCGTAGTCTCGACTTTGTTTTGACGTCGTCTTTCTGTCGTGAGATGTCGTGACCAAGGTCCGACGTCGTCATGACGTCGGTTACCGCTGTCGTTTTGACGTCGTAGTCTCGACTTTGTTTTGACGTCGTATTTCAGTCGTGCTATGTCGTGACCAAAGTCCGACGTCGTCATGACGTCGATTACCGCTGTCGTGTTGACGTCGTAGTTTCGACTGTGTTTTGACGTCGTATGTCAGTCGTGCTATGTCGTGACCAAGGTCCGACGTCGTCATGACGTCGGTTACCGCTGTCGTGTTGACGTCGTAAATTCGACGTCGTGTCTAAGTCAGCTTTCTGTCATGACCAAATTCCGGCGCCGCACTGACGTCGATTTCCCGTGTCCATGTTGACGTCGTGGTTGCGACGTCGCGTTGACGTGGGATTTCAGTTGTCGACGTTGTGACTCTAGGCCGACGTCATAGCGACGTCATACCGTCGTCGTGTGCCCGCTGGGTAATGGCCGCTGTATCACTGTTGGGGAGCATCAAATTGCGTGGGAATACTGGGAGCGAGCTTACGAGTTCAACCATCGGCACATCGTTCGACTCCATCGCAAATTGACCAAAGATCACATAAACGTGACAGCCACATCGAAGATGCGCAATCACCTAGCAATCGACGTCCTGGACAGAGAAATGTTGCGTATCATGCAGCTGTACCAACAGTCTCTTCCTGACACGAAGAAGGGCGAGCTCAATGGGGCCATTGAATTTCTGCAATATACAAGTAAAATAACCGACATCTTTTGCGATCAGAATCGGTCCTTGTCGGCCCACACAGACCGCCGGATACAGCAACTGCAGCACGTCGTCAAATACTTCTCCGATCTTCCCACCACTGCATCACAATGCCACCGAAACTTCACGAAGGAAACCGCTGGCGACGTACTGTGTTCACTCCAAGGTTTTCTCACTGTGGTCAGAAAGTTTACCAAGCTCGGCATATCTCTGAAACCGGGATATTTTAATTCTGACGTTGTTGAAAAATGTTTCTGCCAAATGCGGGGACAATCCAACGGGCTGAACACTAACCCCACCATGCTGCAGTATGGGCCTTCAGTCAACTCCATCATCTTGAGCCAGGCTTCAGTCAGCAGAAAATCCGGCACATGTGCAACTGTCTCCACCAGTGTCCTGCAAAAGCCTGTGGAAAGTAAAAAACGAACAAGTACTAAAGTGTGTGCAACAATTCGTGTCTGACAGTTGTCATTTGACATATGCAGGCTGTCCAATGATCATTTCATACGTTATACTCTCCATTTTATCACTGAGACTTTTTCTTCATTATCTCGACTTTTTCCTACTATTTGCTTCACCAGTCTCAGTTTAAAAAAATGTCATGACTTACTCTACAAGTTGCCATATCTGTTGTATTCTTAACCACGTGAATAGTCACAGGCAAGTGGCTTTGCATCATGGCATATCTCTCAAATCAAATGTGGCCTAGCTCTGTCCAGTTTGAATAATGGAAATATATGTAGAACTGAGCACTGTATAAGAAATGTTCCAACTGATTGTTTTCTCAATCATGTTTCCCCTTCCTTTATCCAGAATAATGTTCACACATATGCTGTTGGTCATCATATTTCCTTTTATTGTTCTACTTTCTGGGTTTGTCCTACATTTTTTTCACTTCTCATTCCTACTTTGTTGTAACCTCTTCACAAGCTGGACAGCCTGATTATGCTTTCTGACATATGTCTATGATAAAGAGTGTTACATAGTTTCATACCCACCTACTACTGCATATGATATCTATGGTAAAAAATGTGTCGAAATTGAAGTATCTCTATGTACATGATGGGATTTAAGAGCTAGTTAGTATTAAGCCAACACCTCCTATAGGTAGTACAGTAAGAAGAAACTAAAGTTACTTACCTTATAGAGGAAGATCACCTGCCATAATTATCTGGAGTCACAATGCAATATCTGGTACTTGCTTTTTGTCTCAAAAAGATTAATATTACATCACCCAGTCATCGCTTGCAAGCTTTCAGGGTAGTTAGTTTAATGAGAAGTAACGTTCTTGCTGTTTTGCTGTAAAAATATCACAGTGTACTATACGTTTTATTTCTATATGTATTGCAGTGTCAAGAGATGAATTCTGTATTGTTGTTGTTTCCCTTGTCATTGTATACAAAGCCTATGCTTCTTATCAGGGACTTACTACATTTGAGTGTAAAACCACAAGTACATAGCATGTGGTTTCTGTAATGAAAAGCATGACCTATGATTTCAGGTAAATTAGTACCAGTTAGTAGTCAGTAATTTTGTGCCTATATTTGGTAATAGAGTAGTTGGAATATTGCCTAACTTTATACATATCTAATATGTCTTGTCCTGTACAGATGTGAGGTGGAAAGACCCTATGACCTAAGTGCATATATTACAGAAGGAGTGGCTGGGGGGGAGGCACAGTATATGGTTGCTTGCAGATGTGACTTGGTGGAGTGTATGTGTGAAAGAGGCAGGCTATGCTTTGCATCTTGCAGTATTGTTACAGCTTCTGTGTCATGATCAGTAATCAATCAATTGGCACGGAACACTGGGATTATTATAGCCACTGTTATGAGACCATAATTCTATTGAGTTGTTTTTAGCTTTACCGTGGTGCTGCTATTGCTATAGCTGTGTAAATTTTACTGTGGTACTGCTATTGCCATAGCTGTGTAGCTGCAATCTTCAGGTATATCTGCATGGCAGCTGGCGCAGCCAAAATTTCTATGCATGTAGTCATATACTGACACATTTATTACTTTCATAAAGAGTATACCAGAAATAATGTTACATTATGGATATTGAAAGAATTGGAGTTACAAATGAATAATTATATATATAAATACTAATATATTATTAAATTATAATGAACCTATATTTAGCACTATATGTACCAACGTTAATGCATACATTTGTATTTGTATCACTGTTTGCTCAATGAAAGACATGAGCCTGTAATAAAATTTAGCATGATATAACTGATGACATATTTGTTCCTCTGACTTTTTTCGGCCTGTATACGAAATGACACTCACTTGTAAATACTAAAACAAACGACTATTACTTCATTTCATTTGCTTCATTGACATTAAGACATATATTTGCCACATTGTCAATATACATACTATAACATCACCAGGACCTTAATTACTTATAGTACATCATGCGTAGCTGAACATTGCCATGATTGAGGCGAAACTGCCAATTATCGTCACAACAAAAGAATCCATTCCCATCGTTTGGGAAAGTTCCAGCAAGGAAACCCTTATGAAAATATCCTATGGTTATCCTATAGTATAACTATAGTTTTCATAGTATTACTATAGTATTACTATGTCTTGTATAGTTATACTATAGTTAGTGGGAAATACTATGGTAGTTACTATACAATTACTATAGTCTCGTTAGGAATACTATGGTATTACTATAGTTTTCATAGTAGTACTATAGTTTTCATAGTAATACTATAGTTATTTAGAAATACTATGGTAGTTACTATGGGACTACTATAGTCTCACTAGGAGTACTATAGTATTACTATAGTTTTCATAATAATACTATAGTTGTTTGGAAATACTATGGTAGTTACTATAGGATTACTATAGTTTCACTAGGATTACTATAGTCTCACTGGGAATACTATAGTTTTCATAGTATTACTATGTCCTGTATAGTAATACTATAGTTATTTAGAAATACCATGGTAGTTACTATAGGATTACTATAGTCTCACTAGGAGTACTATAGTATTACTATAGTTTTCATAATAATACTATAGTTGTTTGGAAATACTATGGTAGTTACTATAGGATTACTATAGTTTTACTAGGATTACTATAGTTTCACTAGGATTACTATAGTTTCACTAGGATTACTATAGTCTCACTGGGCTTAGTATAGTATTGCTATAGTTTTCATAGTATTACTATGTCTTGTATAGTAATACTATAGTTATTTAGAAATACTATGGTAGTTACTATAGGATTACTATAGTCTCACTAGAAGTACTATAATATTACTATTGTTTTCATAATAATACTATAGTTAGCAGGACTATGACGGCAGTTACTTTATGTTTACTATAGTTTCACAAGGAGTACTATAGTATTACTAAAGTATCATTAGGAGTATATATATATAATATTACTATAGTATTGGTAGAAGTATTGGTAGAAGCTGATACCCCATGACATGGGCCTGTGCCATATCTGCCATAGTTATAGTATTACTATAGTATCATTAGGAGTATTATAGGTACTACGATGGTAGTTACTATAGGATTACTATTGTTTTACTAGGAGTACAATAATATTACAATACCTACCATAGTAATACTATACTTGGAACTACGATGGTAGTTAATGTAGTAGCTTATTACTATACCCACCCCTTACGAAAAAACACCATAATATACCATGGTATATCATGGTATACCATGGTATATCATGGTATATCATGATATATCATGATATATCATGGTATACCTTGATATACAATACCCTACCATGCATGTACCATGATATACCATGGTATACCATGATATTTCATATACTACCATACATGTACCATGGTATATCATGATATACCCTACCCTACCATGATATACCATGGTAGATGTATGGCATGGTATGGAATATCATGGTATACCATGGTACATGTATGGTAGGGTATGGAATATCATGGTATACCATGGTACATGTATGGTAGCGTATGGAATATCATGGTATACCATGGTATGCTATGATAAACCTTGGTATAACATGGTAAACCATGATATATAGCACATTCTGCCATGGTATTTAATATGAAAATCATGGCAACTCAAGCCTACCATGGAGGTACCATGGTATACAATTATAAACCATGGTATATCATGATAAACCATGATATATGCCCTGATGCTACCCTGTGTGTATCATGCATGTCATACATTCTTAAAGTATACCATGGTATACATACTGTTCCTTTAACTGATTATATATGGCCACAAATGTATAATTATCACGATATTATTCTGTGGCATGGTTTTGGCAATATGTTGATCATGATGATGATCAGGGGTAATTCTGGCAGGTGCATATGTCAGGTAACTCGATAGCTGGCTCTAGCTGCACTGCATAGCACGCATAAGGTAAGTGAAGACCTATAGTTGCATAAGTTCCAACAGTTTATGGTAAGTTAACAGGGTGAAAAAACATCTGTGATTCCATTTTATAATATAATACTAAAAGGAAAGTTTATAGAGAAATCTGTTGTGTTTGTTCTGTGAATATGCCATATACAGCTAACCTAGCTAGCCCTGAAAAAGAACATAAACCATAGCAAACGCATTGAAAGCGGTTTTCTAACAGGATCATAGATGTTGTCAGGGGCATCTGGAATGGTCTATGAGGAACCTGGTCTTTATTCCGTAAAGGCATTCTTTGTGAGTAGTGAATAATTTTGTGGTGTTGTTTTGCTAGCAAATTTGTACATGCTACAGCTTTACACCTTACTAAAATATATGCATACAAAGTGATTAAAATTAGCCACACAAGAAAATAACACAACTGCGATTTCAAGTCTGTCATCATTGAGTATTATTGAAGATACATATCACAGTGAAAAGCTACCACAAAAGTGAACATAAAAGAATCTTATTTCAACAATTAATTGTACCACAGTAATAACAGAATCATACTGATTCTACAGTCAACAAATATGACCATGATCCTGTGTGGTACTTCTTAGGGTTAACAGGTTACAAATTCTCTCAGTTTATAGCACAACAGTACATGTATTTAATCTCCATGTAATAAACCAGACGTAAGTGCTCTTATATAAATTTAATTTCATATATGCAGTGACATATATAACCTTTTGATGCAAGCAGGACATGCTATTCTTGCCTTAAGTATTTACACATGCAATGACTAAAGTAATTCTAAACTATATGCAACATGCATATCGTTTTGGTGTAAAAGAACCACCCATTTTGTCCTAAATGCATCATCCACACCTTTCATTAATCAAACTCAAACACAGGCAAAGGAATTGCATACTTGGAACCTGCTGCCTCACAGACACAGACTTTGGTTAATGTAGCATTCAAAAGGCACGCCACATGTTCTTGACTTTCATGGATCGGTTTTCTAAACTGAAGTAAATCAGTTTGAGCATCACCATCATGCATTTGTCCGAGTGGCAGTTTGGTCATTTTCTCTACGATAATGAAAGTTGTAACATCACAGTCACAGTGGGCTAAATCACAAGTGCAGCTCAGTCTAATTCGAACCATTTTCTTAATGGTACCAAAGTTGCCACACGCAAGAAGGACGAACGAATTATTTCGTTTAACTTTTGCGGAGTATTCCGAGCTTGTGAACAGAACACTATCCTTCAAGAATCTGTGTACAGTCATGCAACTTCTATTTAGAACAGGCCTACCCAAAGTGGCCTCAATTGCGAGCGCATCTGTTGCTGTAAGGCGTTCAAGATTTTCGGTGAAGGCAGAACAATCTTCCGAAATCTTGATGCACTTGCTTCGTTTGACGATTGTGTCACTCATTCTTTGAAATGTTTCGGTAACATGTTCGGCTGCATCTACAAACGATTCATGGAACCGCACTAGAGTCCTCTTTGCTAAGTATCTCTTGAACATTTGTATCGACACATGTTGTGTTCCATGGAAGTAGGATAACAGCCTTCCAGCTGTATCCTCAAACACAAAGCAAGAAGTTGCCCATAAAGGGCCCCAGTTTTTCACACTATCTGCCAGATGGACCATCAAGTGACAGTTATATGAAACATGTTCTATTCCATACAATGCTGAAATCTCAGACACAAACTTCACAAGGCAAACATGAGCCATGTGGATATCTCGACGGCTGATTTCACTGGACAAGAAAACGCTAATGGCAACACTGAATAACATCCAGTGGCGGAAATAGCGCAGTGGCAAGACATGTTGCAGAATAACTGGCGAATAAAGCAAGAGAAAAGCCCGCCATTCGTTGGCCTTCCAGAACTTCCTCTCTAGCAAGGAACGTGGCAAGCGTGTCACTTCGCTTGGGGGTCGAATTGCCGAGAGTTTGTCGTCAAGTCGAGCTACTTCAGGCCCTAGATAGTATGGTTCCCCATTGTTTCCTGTATCCAGCCATACGTTGACGAACTGCCTCGACACACCCAACAATGCTGAATCACAGGTACCTCAATCGTGGGCGGGAGGGGGGGGGGGGGCGGCCGGCTTCACACATATGTCATATAAAGAGAGAAGGTGGGCGTTGCTCCACCTGGCGAGCGAGCTAGGAAACTACGACCTTCACCTTCTGTGGATTTGAGCTGATAAGCGGGAATGATTTGATCTTCTCCGGACTTCTTTTCAAATAACGGTAAGTTCGTTTGTGATATTAAGCTTAAATCATGTCAGATGTAACATAAATAGATCTATACACCGTATGTAAAAACATATTTGTTGAAGGTTTATTAAGAGTTAGATCTGTAGGTTTAATGAAACTGAACTTCCACTGAGTCCTCGCTAGCACCGCCCATGGGCTATGCCCATGCCATGCCCAGCCCTGGCCTGGACTGGTACTAGCCTGAAACAGTGCATGTTCAGACGTTACAGTTTGACAGTCTGATAATGCACTGTTACAGCACATCCATTCAGAGCCCTCTAGTCTAGGCTACTGGCATAGGTCACAGCCTGAATGTTCAGATGTTGCAGTTTCAGAGTTTGACAGTCTGATGACTGATGTGCCTTACTGTAACAAGAACAAGTGTCAAGACTGTAATGTCTGAACATTCAGGCTGGGTCACAGTATGACAGTCTGATGATGTAGTAGATCTATATTATCAGACTGTCAATCTGTGACATTTGTCTGATTTTACAATTAAATGTCAAGACGGCTGTGGCAGGCTGGGATGGGTGAACAGGATGAGAGATTGACTGCTGTGCATTTGTCTGCTCACACATGCTTGATGTTTGAATGATGTCAGTGATCAGCTGATACAATTGTCTATGTCATCAATGGCACAGGGCTATCCAGTTAATGATAGAACATGCATGCATTGCTATCTCAAGTTTATCAGTATCAATAACAGTGACATGAAGGGAGATGAAGGATAAAACAAGAATGAAGGTATCTGACTATGTAGACATATTGTATATGATGGTCTGAAAGCTGGGGTCTAGTGTACAGTGCTGATTTTTCAGAATTCTCGATGAAGAATGTCGCCAGGTTGAAAACAACAGTTCCGTTGAGGATTTCGCTCTCCCCGTGGAGACAGAGGCTGGGTTTCAAAGACTTGAAGATGTGGTTGCGAACAAGGACAAGCGAAAATGCCTGGTAAATATCGTATTTCATAGAAGCAAGTTTCTTGAAAGTACCTTGGTTCGTTTATTTCAACCTATTAATTGCATCCCCTAGCTGGGATGTTTGGTTAGGGTTCATATGCCACAACGGCTGTAAAGATTGCTCCAGCATTCCCATAGGTCAGAGAAGTCGTCTATACTGCTTCACACAACCAATTAATTGCTGGGTATAACATGCTTGCCGTGACCTATCGTTATTACTGGTTTTTAAATTAATATTTTGTCGAAATGCAACATTATAAATGTTACTTTAAGGCTGATCCTGATCTAATTTTGTGCAGTCTTCATAATGATTTTTGCACACAGGGTGATGAACATATTTCGGCCGGTTTCTGTAAATAATGTTGATGAAGGCCTTTACGTATTTTGATTCGATAGATTATTCTATACGGCTTACCATCAATTATTTTAAAATGCATTGACCAGTCTGAAGAGTTTACATTTTAATAAGTGCAGGTTAATCACTTGTGCAGCCTTGGCGGTTTCGGGGCAAAGGAGGCCATTGACCGGATGTTGTTGGCCTTGATGACTAATGCACTTGCCCGTTCATTCAATTGGGCTGGCAAGGGATTTAACACTGGCGTCGGTCAAACCCGAATTATTCAAGCTATCAAAGGTTAGAATTTCCAACGGTAAACATAATTTTTATACTTTTACTGAAACAATATTGACCTCAAGAATAATAATGTTTTGAACCATTGTAGATGCCGCGAAGCAGATTAGGATTAAAGAGGTCGAGGCGGAGGCGGAGATAAAAAAAATGGCTGAGGGGGGCAGGAGACAGGGAAGGAAAATGAGAGAGCAGAAGAAGAAAGGTACTTTTTCAAAGAGTACTGTTATGCCTGCACCAGAAATATGTGTCGTAACACAATCTCGATATTTATGAATGCAAACAAAGCTTCATTTGACAAGTAAAAGAATTACTAAATAATAATACATTGACCAACCCTAGATCCAATAAAATTGAGTTATATGCAAATTTTGTCTGAGATAAGAAGTATTCTTTTTGGTTGATGATGAATTCAATGTGCATTAATTGAGATTTTGTTTCTTGCGTTTCCTGTACATATTTTGGTAAAGAAAAGGTTATTTCAATATCAACTTCTTTGCAGAGACGGAGAACATGAGGGCAGAGAGAACCAGATGTAAAATATGATCTACACGTATTACGAGCATCGCTTTAGTATTAATTCAGTAACTAAATAAATATTCAATAACATGTTGACAGGCAAGTTTAGTTGGTAATTGCCATTGGCATGACGATTCAGAGATGTGGCCCGATTTAAAGGCATTTTGTGCTTCAAATTATAAGGTTCGTTTTACAGATCTGGACGACATGGCCCAACAACTTGATTCAGATTGAGATTGCGGTGACGGCACGTTGCTCTACCGACCCCCACACACCCCGCCACCACCAACACGTTTTCTAATCTCATTGTTGTATTGTGTTTGAGATATGTATTGATGTTTTCTTTACAATATGCAGTGGTACATACGAACGTGCGTCGGTAAATTGGACTCATATTGGTTTTTACCGACAGTGTGCCAACGTTGGCCCGATGGAAAAAACATACGGTGGCCCAACGAGGTTTGCCGACAGTGGGTCAATGATGGGCCCATGATGTTTGCCATCGTTTGTCCGATGTTGGTCCACCGCTGGACCAATGCATTTTCATGCCGACGGTGGGCCAACATTGGCCCGCTGGACAAAACTGTGGTGGCCCAACGATGTTTGCCGACGGTGGGCCAATCTAGCGGCCGACGTTGGCCCGACCATGGTCCACCGTCGTTGTGCTATCTGGGATGGTTCTTGTCCAGTTTACTCAATAAGTCAACTGATAAAAGATCATTCCTCAAGTTATTTACAGATTCCTGGTCATACTTTTTTAGTTTAATAAATTTAGAGACACAGCATTTTCTGTGGTCAATGTATAGTTACAAAAAATAAGGGAAATGATCAGATATTGCATGCGCAATTACACCAGCAGTTGAATCCTGCATATTTGGAGATATTTTGCAAAACATATTATCAATTAATGAAACTGATTTTTTTGATAATCTAGTAGGCAATGTAATTTTTGGCACAAAACTATGAGACAAGATTGTGTCAAAAAATTCACTCACAATTGGCTTCTCACCTATTTTTAGCAAATCAATATTATAATCACCAGCAAAAACAAACATGTTTAAATTTTCAAAATACCTCAAGGTTTGCCGTAACTCCTCAATAAATGTTTTGTAGTTTTCAATTACATCCCTTGGTGGTCTGTAAATGTTGCCTATTAAAATTTTCTTCTCTCTAGGTCCCTTAAATATTTCAAAAAATTGCCCTTCCCATACACTACATTCTCCAGGATACTTGACAATTCGATAATCATAATCTTTATGAAGATTAATGAGGAGCCCCCCATGCTTACTCACTGATTTACCTTGGGAAATTGTTACATAATCAACCAATGTGAAACGAGATGTATCATTATTTTTCGATAACAAACTTTCTTGCAGACAAATAGCACTAAATTGGTGACAATTTCTTTGCAAATCTTGTAACAATATTTGCAATTCATCAAACTTGGCATTTACTGAACCACAATTGAAACTTAGGATGGAGAAATTACTGGTCGCCATTTTCATGTAGTCTGCAAAACTGTCCACCTCATAATATGGAGAATGTCTTATAAGTTCTGGTTCCCCATTATCTTCTTCCACCCTTTCATTATTGAGTTTTAAAATCTCACCCTAGCAATGGTAGCTCACCCCCCATACTCCTTTAATATTTCTTGTTCTACAGGTATATCCATCTTGTGAAAGTAATTAACTTAAAGTATAACCTGGAATCACATTCTATCTTAAATTTGTCTTTCAAATTCCTCAGTTTCCAGATCCAACATGGCGTGAGAGTAAACTTAAAATGCCTCAGCATTTGACAAATACAATTTTCACAACAAAACAGTGCAATCCACATTGTTGTGCAAATCGAAAAGACTTAATCAAAACAAAAGACAGAGGTCTCGCAAATCTATAGTACAGTACAAAACATAGACATCAAATAACATCAGATGAGCAAATTTGTGACATAATAATAATAATTCACTTCTCCCCACCCAATCCCCCCCCACCCTTCCAAAAAACAAAAAAAAAGAAATTGATGGACAGAAAGTGTCAATGAAATGGACAAGTATAACATGCGAAATATAAGTCATTGCGGACTTTTACATTGTAAGCTTATGACAATAATTGCCTGTTACCAAACATGCCACACAGGGGGTAACAGGGGGGTAGGTCCCTTACCAGACGAATACTGAGGTGTCACACTAGGGTTACTTCCCCAGACGCCGCCAGCCTGCTGAGGGCGGAGTTAGCGGCTTTTTCCAGGAGTTCCCAACGTTTGCCAGCACCCAGTCTCTGTCCGTGAGCTCTTGTCAGGAAGAGTGCGATATTCGTTAGGTTACGACGTCGAAGCAGGTACTTCGCCTGTCTGCCGGCCCCGGGGTCACCGTCGTCCTGCCATCCATCCTGGACTTGACTTACGCTGGACTGGTCCGAAAGTATGTAGGCAGCAGTCACATGTTGAGCCGCGCTGGCTATTGGGTCCAGGTGTAGTTTAGCGTATGCACTTCTCACCTCATTAAGGTATTTGACTGGAGCCACGATAGCCTTGCAGCTGACGCCCTGAAGGGTGACAATGTCCCCATGAAGGAGAGCGGGCGCTGAGGTATTAGGTCGGCCCTCTCCACCGGTGATCAAGGCACGATGTCGTGCGCAGCTATGGCCGGTAGGGACAGGTCATTCTGCCCATCAGGAACAAGAGGAGGGTGTGATTCCTGACATGTTGCAACAGGTTGGGCATTAGCTGCTAATGGAGTAGAATGATACTCAGGCGAGCGGGTGGCAAACCTAACATCAGAACGCCTGACAGTGACTCCTTCAGCTTCCGCAAAAGTTTTCTCCATAGCTTCAGCCTTGGCAATCTTAACTCTCAGCTCAACAGCCTTACGACGTTGCTTCAGTAAAAGCTCCTGCTCTTCTAATGCCTGGCAATCCGCTAAAGTGCTAACTTCCGCTTGTAAGGCAGCTCTCTCTGCGGCTGCTTTAATCCTAGCACTGGAGAGCGAGGTGACTCTTGACGAAGCAGAGCTGAATTTTAAAGACATGGAGCTAGCCCTTGATGTCTTAGAGCTGGCTTGACTGACGGAGTCAGTGGCTTGAATGTCATCATCACGAGTTTGTAGGATGTCTTGCTTGATATCTTCCATCCAAATCTCACAAGATTCTTGTACTTGAGTAACATCATACATTACTTGATTTAGCTAGGCTGTTGAATCTTTAAGCTGTCTATGAGAATGAAGGAATGCCTTCAGAGCATCCTCTAGTTCCACAGATTTCCTCGCAACAACAGCTACATTTCTCGGTCATTAATTTCTTCAGGTCATTGCCAATTCTTGTTCCAGTGCCTTTACGGCGGCTCCGACGAGATTTCAGACGGGATAATTTGTCAGTGATTTCCTTTTGCACTGATAAGCTAAGTCCTTCATTTTACCACTGATATCAGCTATCAGACTGTCAGCCTCAGCCATTTTGAAATAATGTCATAACAATCAGTTCGTAATAGAATTGATTTAGCCTTTGCTACAGGATGTCGTATAGTCCAGCGAAAATAATCACGCACTTATGCCTAAGGTTTATAGTTTATTACAATTTTATCAAATATCCAGTACAAGTTCATGCGAAGCCAGATGAGGCGAAGCGACGACAGGTGAGACGAAGCGAAGAGTGAAGAGCTGAAGTGGGTTGAAGTAGGTTGGAGTTGGAGATTGAAGTGGGTCGAAGTGGGGTGAAGAGAATTGAAGCAATGAAGTGGTTCGATTACGCTGGGGTGTTAACGTGGTAGAACATGTCAAATGCTGGTCAGATTACTGTGACTGTGTTGTCTTGTCAATGACTTGTAAAAAACTAACCCAACCGGAAACGAGAGAACGAGACCAGTACAAAAAAAAAACTGAAAAGTGTTACGAGAACACCCATGAGCCTCCGAAACAAATAGTGGTGACATCTATGGAATAATGGGGGACTTAACAGGAGATAAACATAATTAGCTACGTTATGATATGCTGCAGCTGATTCTGTCCGCAACACCTACAAAATGGGAAGCATACTACCACATGGGCAACTTCCGGCCCATCCTTTCGGGAAGCACGGGGGCCGCAGCGGTATTTAAATGGGGCCAGAAGCGTTTTCGGCCCCAGTCGGTTTTTGCAGCACGCGACAGGTGAGTGGCACGAGGGCGATAATTGGTGTAAGACACTCAAGTTATGGCTTTGTTCCCCGTTAATATTATACAATACGACATAAATGTGTGTTTTTCTTTGGCCACCGGTGCGACTTCAACAATGACTTTGTGCAAAGTCCGACCCTTTAAAGACCCCCTGAGAGCGTTTATACTACTTTGCAGATCTGCAAAGACATTCCGGTCACAATATGGGTCATCCTGACTGTTTATTTTAGCAATTTTTACAAAATCTACAAAAAAATCATTTTTTGACGAATTTGAGGAACTCGCGCCAAAAAATTAGTGGGGATCTTGGCCAGAGACCGAAACCGGATATGACGTCTTGTACTGGAGTGCGTTGAAGGGGGTTCTCCATGCGGGCCGGCCCCCTGCGGGTTCGGGGGAAAGTAGAATAGGCCCGATGCATCTCCATGTTTAACATCTGCATGTCGTAAGAGGCGACTAAATGGAGGCGAACCGTATGCCGTAGTTCGCAACCCGTGTCGGAGGAAGACGGGACTCTGCTGGTTGAGTGGAAACTCTGTTTCTGCAAGATACCAGTTTGACCCTTATTTCTCCTAGACGGGAGGTCAGGTTTGGCCCGGTCTGATCAATCGGCTCGTCACGACAAGTCCAAGGATTCTTGTTCAACAACATCATATCAAAAACATTTTCACCCTATTATTCATACAACCGTATGCAATGAGTCTTTTGAGACACCTCATATTTCAGTTGCTCTGAATAAGATCCTGTTAGGACGGTGGCTTGGGCTAATCAAGTGGCAAATACCTCTTTTTTTTCAACAGAAGAATAAGTATTTGTTATGCGAGTATACCGTCTGTGTATCCTTGGCACTGGGTGCTGGAGTACCGCACCGAATCAGTGTCCCGAGAGGGCTCCGAGGTGGGTGGGGACCACGGACGGTGAAATATTTAAACCCAATATGAGTGGCCAAGAAAAAAAAACCCACACCTGCAGAAACAAAAGCACGAGAAGAACGATCCAATAAGAAACTTCGAACAAGCTCTCCTACACCTGAACCAAATCAACAAAACGACAATTTTTCAAGATTTTTGATGGCACACGCCACAAATCCAGATTTACCTTATTCGAAATTGTCACCATTTGCACTGGATAAGGCCATCCAAAGTCTGGCCGGAGAACCAAAGGATGTCAAACGACTCCGCTCCGGTGACCTCCTCATCGAGGTCACACGGAAGAGTCATGCTGACAACCTCCTCCAAGCCACGACCCGCCTCCATATCCCAGTTACAATAACTCCTCACCGTACCCTCAACAATAGCCGAGGTGTCATCCGGTGCAGAGACCTACAAATGTGTTCTGACGCAGAGATAGTTACCGAGTTGGCCTCACAGAATGTCATGGAGGCCAAACGGATATCAATCACGAAAAATGGAGAAAGAATTCCAACAAATACTATAATTCTCACATTTGCATCCCACATCCCTCCTACAACAATAAAAGCTGGATACCAGTCGATATCTATATACCAAACCCACTACGCTGTTTCCAATGCCAACGCTTCGGCCACGGAAAGAACAACTGCAGGAGGCAAGTCACGTGTGCTCGCTGTGGCGACGAGGGCCATGAAGACACCTCCTGCAGCAAACCGAGTCACTGCGTAAACTGCAAAGGCAGTCACTACGCATACTCAAAACAGTGTCCAATGTGGCAAAAAGAAAAAGAGGTACAGACAATAAAAACTAAAAACTCCATATCCTATCCCGAAGCGAGAAAAATAATAGAAAGTAAAACTACAAATGTAACTGGAAACAAAACATTCGCTGAAGTGAAGGGCTCGACCCAAACCAAATCCAATGAAACAACACCAAAACCAAACATGGTTTCTATAGGAATAAACACTGTTTATTCTTGGCCACCAGATGCAGAATTCACAATTACAACAGAAACCCCAGAGGAGACAGGAACATCCAGCCAGACAGAGCCCATAATAGAAATTCAAACGAAGACACCTGCAAAGAAACCTCCTACAAAATCCACTACAAAACCCACCACCCACAAACTAAACAAATCGAAACCAGCAAAACTAAACCGACCACCCAAGGGATCAACGGATCCCATCAAAGTACATAACAAATACTCGCAACTAGAGGAGGAGGACGATGAGGAAATGGAGACAGACCCACAAGAAAGGGGAAGGGACAAAAGAAAACACAAGGCAGATACGCCACCCATTGCATAAACCATGGCTTCCATTATACAATGGAATTGTCGAGGTATGAGAGCCAATCGTGATGAAATCCTCTTGCTAAAGCAGGACCACAACCCCATAGCGTTTTGTCCCCAAGAAACATTCATCAAAAACCAAGGCGATATAACAATTAGTGGATATACATCATATGATAATCTAGGACTTAATACGGGAGATAAAATCACAGGCGGAGTTAGTATCCTTATAAAGGAGAAAACTCCACACAGCCAAATACCCTTGCAGACCAACCTACAAGCTATGGCCATACGAATAACATTACACAAAACCATAACGCTGTGTTCTATCTATATTCCACCTAATTTACGTCCAACACGACTAGAACTAGAAAATGTAATAAAACAACTTCCAGCGCCGTATATACTTCTTGGAGATTTCAATGCCCATCATACGATATGGGGTTGTAAAGACATACAACCCAAGGGCCGCCTGCTAGAGGACTTTATCTTAAAAAACAATACCGTTCTGCTCAACGATGGCTCAATAACTTATATACACCCTGGGAATGGTGCCAAAACGGCTATAGACCTAACTATAGCCCATCCCAGTCTATGCCTTGATTTCAACTGGAAAGTGGAAGATGATCTTCACGGCAGTGACCACTTCCCTATCCTTCTTACTAGCCAATTTCCCGCTCCAGATGAAAATATTGCTCACTGGAAGCTAAATAAGGCTGACTGGACTGCTTTTAAAAAAATGTGCCTTGAAAAACTCACAACAGCTAACTTCCAAGGTATACCAGACCCAATAGCCCTCTTCAGCGAAACACTTCATAAAATAGCTGAAGACCCCATTCCCAAAACCTCGACCAATCTCAAAATACAAAAGAAGCCATGGTTTAACGATGAATGCCGTAAGGCCGTACAACAACCAAAACAGGCTCAGCGAGAACTCCAAATACATCCTACTCCAGGAAATATCCTCAAATATAAACAAGTGCGAGCACAGACCCGCCGCACAATACGAACAACAAAAAGGGAATCCTGGAGAAACTATGTCTCCAAACTTGGAAATAAAACAACAACTAAGAAAACGTGGCGAGCCATACAGAAGATCAGTGGGAAAAAAGCAAACAACAGCATAAACCACCTGATCCATGAAAACACAACCCTCACCGAACCAGTGCAAATAGCCAATACCTTGTCGAAAGCCTTTGCAACAAATTCTTCCTCAAAAAATTACACGGCTAAATTCCAAAGATACAAGGCGGTTAGTGAGAGGAAAAAACTCAATTTCAAATCCAAAAATGATGAATATTACAATAGCCGCCTCTCCATAGAGGAACTCCAGTCTGCCCTGAGGAAAACTAACAACACTTCTCCAGGGCCAGACAATATCCCATACCAATTCCTGAAACAACTACCCGATACATCCTTGGAACTTCTTCTCGACATATTCAACTTCATTTGGCAAACCGGGCAAATACCCCCATCGTGGAAAAAGGCGATAGTCATTCCTATCCCTAAGCCTGGGAAGGATCACACCAATCCTTCTTCCTACCGACCAATAGCTCTTGCAAGTTGTATATGTCAAACACTAGAAAAGATGATAAATAACCGCCTGACATATTTTCTGGAAACAAATAATATCATCACTAAGTTCCAGAGTGGCTTTCGACAAAACAGAAATACCACCGATAATTTAATACGATTGGAGACCTATATACGCGAGGCATTCGTCAAAAAAGAACACGTGGTGGCAGTATTCTTTGATCTTGAAAAGGCATATGACACCACATGGAAATATGGTATTTTAAAAGACCTCCATGATATGGGACTCAGAGGTCATATGCCAAATTTTATTCAAGAATTCCTAAACAGACGTCTATTTCAGACAAGGGTCGGAACTACCCTCTCCGAAGTATACGATCAGGAGATGGGGGTTCCCCAAGGCAGTATCCTATCTGTAACCCTTTTTAGTATTAAAATCAACAGCATCATAAAATGTCTCACTAATAACATAGATCCTTCTCTATTTGTTGATGATTTTTTTGGCCTGTTTCAGGTCCAAACATATGCACACAATAGAAAGGCAAACTACAAATGAACCTCAATGAGTTACAACAATGGTGCGATGAGAATGGATTTAAATTTTCAAAAACTAAAACAGTGTGTATGCACTTCTGTTAACTCCGGAAACTCCATCCGGAACCTGAACTTAAAATGAATGGGGATCAAATACCAGTTGTGCCAGAAACAAAATTTCTCGGCCTTTTATTCGATAAAAAACTGACTTTTATACCCCATATCAAACAATTAAAACAGAAATGTACCAAAGCACTTAATATAATTAAAGTGCTATCTAATACAGAATGGGGAACAGAAAGAGAGACATTATTAAATATCTACAGAGCCCTGATACGGTCACGGCTGGATTATGGGTCGATGATTTACGGATCAGCACGCAAATCATATTTGCAGATGCTGGACCCTGTGCACAACCAAGCACTTCGTTTATGTCTGGGAGCTTTCCGCACATCTCCTGCGGAAAGCCTGTACGTGGAGTCTGCTGAGCCATCTCTATACTACCGTAGAGATAAATTAGCACTACAATACGCACTTAAGCTCAAAACAAATCCCAATAATCCTACCTTTGAAGACGTATTCCATCCAAAGTTTACAACACTATTTGAAAACAAACCAAAGACAATACCTACCTTTGGAATTCGAGTCAATAACCTTTTGACAAGATACAACATCAAATTCAACGATATACGAACCTGGCATCTTCCAGAAATCCCACCATGGGAAATCGAATCTCCAATAGTTCAGTTAGAACTAGCAACTTACAACAAATCTGACACAGACCCATCACAATTTATAGAACTTAAACATACTATTCACAATCAACACCCCAACCATTTCTCTATATATACCGATGGCTCAAAGGACTCCCACAGGGTGGCTGCTGCGGCGGTGGCTGGTGAACACCAGTGCAGCAGCCGCCTCCCGGACCAATGCTCTATATACACCGCGGAAGCGGTGGCTCTAGTGATGGCACTTGAATATGTAGAGCAATCGCTACATGACAGCTTTATCATATACTCAGATTCCCTATCATGTATAGAAGCCATAGAACATCAAAAATATGAACATCCCTTGATACAGGATATATTGATAAAATGTCATTATTTAATATGCAATGGAAAGGCGGTAGTGTTCTGCTGGATCCCTAGCCATATAGGCATAGAGGGCAACAGTCTAACAGACACTGCCGCCAAAGAGGCTCTGAATGGCGACGTCCTTCCAGTCCAGATTCCATACTCGGACTTGAAGCCGTACATCCAACATGAAATTACTAAAAATTGGCAGTTGTCCTGGGACGAGCAATCCTCCAACAAATTGCAACGGCTTCAGCCTACTGTGGGTACCAAACGGCCAAGAATCCGCGGTAGGCGGAGAGACGTTGTCATTCAGAGACTCCGAATTGGACATACGTACCTTACCCATTGCTATCTCCTCAAAGGAGAACCACCTCCCGAATGTGTTCCCTGTCAGGAACCCCTGACTGTGGAGCACATTCTGTTGAGGTGTGTTGACTTTCAACAAACAAGGGATCAATATTACAGAGCAGAAACTATGAAAGAACTATTTAATAATATACCACAGCAAAAGATTTTAGATTATTTATCTGCAATAAATCTAGTCAAATGCATATGATATATTCAACGTTTACTGCCAAACAGTGCTTTTTGCTGTAATTATTAATCTCAAAAGCTTGGTTTTAAAAACCAACTCATGGTTTTATATTCTGACAATTTGTTGTCTTGATCGTTTCACCATTCTTCACTTTCATGGTTTTATGACGATCTGCTCAATGATATTACTTGATATCCTCAGGGTTTTATTGATCTATGGGATTCCACAAAGACTGCATTCATGGTTTTATTCATATCACATGTATTGATTTTCATTGTTTTAATATTGACTAATATTGACCAATATGGCACGATATAGCCTTCCAGGCTGAAAGGTACCGCACCGAATCAGTGTCCCGAGAGGGCTCCGAGGTGGGTGGGGACCACGGACGGTGAAATATTTAAACCCAACATGAGTACCCAAGAAAAAAACCCCACACCTGCCGAAACAAAAGCACGAGAAGAACGATCCAATAAGAAACTTCGAACAAGCTCTCCTACACATGAACCAAATCAACAAAACGACAATTTTTCAAGATTTTTGATGGCACACGCCACAAATCCAGATTTACCTCTTTCGAAATTGTCACCATTTGCACTGGATAAGGCCATCCAAAGTCTGGCCGGAGAACCAAAAGATGTCAAACGACTCCGCTCCGGTGACCTCCTCATCGAGGTCACACGGAAGAGTCATGCTGACAACCTCCTCCGAGCCACGACCCTCCTCCATATCCCAGTTACAATAACTCCTCACCGTACCCTCAACAATAGCCGAGGTGTCATCCGGTGCAGAGACCTACAAATGTGTTCTGACACAGAGATAGTTACCGAGTTGGCCTCACAGCATGTCATGGAGGCCAAACGGATATCAATCACGAAAAATGGAGAAAGAATTCCAACAAATACTATAATTCTCACATTTGCATCCCACATCCCTCCTACAACAATAAAAGCTGGATACCTTCGTGTACCAGTCGACATCTATATACCAAACCCACTACGCTGTTTCCAATGCCAACGCTTCGGCCACGGAAAGAACAACTGCAGGAGGCAAGTCACCTGTGCTCGCTGTGGCGACGAGGGCCATGAAGACACCTCCTGCAGCAAACCGAGTCACTGCGTAAACTGCAAAGGCAGTCACTACGCATACTCAAAACAGTGTCCAATGTGGCAAAAAGAAAAAGAGGTACAGACAATAAAAACTAAAAACTCCATATCCTATCCCGAAGCGAGAAAAATAATAGAAAGTAAAACTACAAATGTAACTGGAAACAAAACATTCGCTGAAGTGACGGGCTCGACCCAAACCAAATCCAATGAAACAACACCAAAACCAAACATGGTTTCCATAGGGATAAACACTGTTTATTCTTGGCCACCAGATGCAGAATTCACAATTACAACAGAAACCCCAGAGGAGACAGGAACATCCAGCCAGACAGAGCCCATGATAGAAATTCAAACAAAGACACCTGCAAAGAAACCTCCTACAAAATCCACTCCAAAACCCACCACCCACAAACTGAACAAATCGAAACCAGCAAAACTAAACCGACCACCCAAGGGATCAACGGATCCCATCAAAGTACATAACAAATACTCGCAACTAGAGGAGGAGGACGATGAGGAAATGGAGACAGACCCACAAGAAAGGGGAAGGGACAAAAGAAAACACAAGGCAGATACGCCACCCATATCGTAAACCATGGCTTCCATTATACAATGGAATTGTCGAGGTATGAGAGCCAATCGTGATGAAATCCTCTTGCTAAAGCAGGACCACAACCCCATAGCGTTTTGTCTCCAAGAAACATTCATCAAAAACCAAGGCGATATAACAATTAGTGGATATACATCATATGATAATCTAGGACTTAATACGGGAGATAAAATCACAGGCGGAGTTAGTATCCTTATAAAGGAGAAAACTCCACACAGCCAAATACCCTTGCAGACCAACCTACAAGCTATGGCCATACGAATAACATTACACAAAACCATAACCCTGTGCTCTATCTATATTCCACCTAATTTACGTCCAACACGACTAGAACTAGAAAATATAATAAAACAACTTCCTGCGCCGTATATACTTCTTGGAGATTTCAATGCCCATCATACGATATGGGGTTGTAAAGACATACAACCCAAGGGCCGCCTGCTAGAGGACTTTATCTTAAAAAACAATACCGTTCTGCTCAACGATGGCTCGATAACTTATATACACCCTGGGAATGGTGCCAAAACGGCTATAGACCTAACTATAGCCCATCCCAGTCTATGCCTTGATTTCAACTGGAAAGTGGAAGATGATCTTCACGGCAGTGACCACTTCCCTATCCTTCTTACTAGCCAATTTCCCGCTCCAGATGAAAATATTGCTCACTGGAAGCTAAATAAGGCTGACTGGACTGCTTTTAAAAAAATGTGCTTTGAAAAACTCACAACAGCCAACTTTCAAGGTATACCAGACCCAATAGCCCTCTTCAGCGAAATACTTCATAAAATAGCTGAAGACACCATTCCCAAAACCTCGACCAATCTCAAAATACAAAAGAAGCCATGGTTTAACGATGAATGCCGTGAGGCCGTACAACAACGAAAACAGGCTCAGCGAGAACTCCAAATACATCCTACTCCAGGAAATATCCTCAAATATAAACAAGTGCGAGCACAGACCCGCCGCACAATACGAACAACAAAAAGGGAATCCTGGAGAAACTATGTCTCCAAACTTGGAAATAAAACAACCACTAAGAAAACGTGGCGAGCCATACAGAAGATCAGTGGGAAAAAAGCAAATAACAGCATAAACCACCTGATTCATGAAAACACAACCCTCACCGAACCAGTGCAAATAGCCAATACCTTGTCGAAAGCCTTTGCAACAAATTCTTCCTCCAAAAATTACACGGCTAAATTCCAAAGATACAAGGCGGTTAGTGAGAGGAAAAAACCCAATTTCAAATCCAAAAATGATGAATATTACAATAGCCTCTTCTCCATAGAGGAACTCCAGTCTGCCCTGAGGAAAACTAACAACACTTCTCCAGGGCCAGACAATATCCCATACAAATTCCTGAAACAACTACCCGATACATCCTTGGAACTTCTTCTCGACATATTCAACTTCATTTGGCAAACCGGGCAAATACCCCCATCGTGGAAAAAAGCGATAGTCATTCCTATCCCTAAGCCTGGGAAGGATCACACCAATCCTTCTTCTTACCGACCAATAGCTCTTACAAGCTGTATATGTAAAACACTAGAAAAGATGATAAATAACCGCCTTACATATTTTCTGGAAACAAATAATATCATCACTAAGTTCCAGAGTGGCTTTCGACAAAACAGAAATACCACCGATAATTTAATACGATTGGAGACCTATATACGCGAGGCATTCATCAAAAAAGAACACGTGGTGGCAGTATTCTTTGACCTTGAAAAGGCATATGACACCACATGGAAATATGGTATTTTAAAAGACCTCCATGATATGGGACTCAGAGGTCATATGCCAAATTTTATTCAAGAATTCCTAAACAGACGTCTATTTCAGACAAGGGTCGGAACTACCCTCTCCGAAGTATACGATCAGGAGATGGGGGTTCCCCAAGGCAGTATCCTATCTGTAACCCTTTTTAGTATTAAAATCAACAGCATCATAAAATGTCTCACTAACAACATAGATCCTTCTCTATTTGTTGATGATTTTTTGGCCTGTTTCAGGTCCAAACATATGCACACAATAGAAAGGCAACTACAAATGAACCTCAATAAGTTACAACAATGGTGCGATGAGAACGGATTTAAATTTTCAAAAACTAAAACAGTGTGTATGCACTTCTGTCAACTCCGGAAACTCCATCCGGAACCTGAACTTAAAATGAATGGGGATCAAATACCAGTTGTGCCAGAAACAAAATTTCTCGGCCTTTTATTCGATAAAAAACTGACTTTTATACCCCATATCAAACAATTAAAACAGAAATGTACCAAAGCACTTAATATAATTAAAGTGCTATCTAACACAGAATGGGGAACAGAAAGAGAGACATTATTAAATATCTACAGAGCCCTGATACGGTCACGGCTGGATTATGGGTCGATGATTTACGGATCAGCACGCAAATCATATTTGCAGATGCTGGACCCTGTGCACAACCAAGCACTTCGTTTATGTCTGGGAGCTTTCCGCACATCTCCTGCGGAAAGCCTGTACGTGGAGTCTGCTGAGCCATCTCTATACTA
The DNA here is from genome assembly GCA_964019135.1 of Arenicola marina. NCBI lineage: Eukaryota > Metazoa > Annelida > Polychaeta > Arenicolidae > Arenicola > Arenicola marina. The sequence continues at coordinate 213,112 of CAXHSH010000284.1, forward strand.
CCGTAGAGATAAATTAGCACTACAATACGCACTTAAGCTCAAAACGAATCCCAATAATCCTACCTTTGAAGACGTATTCCACCCAAAGTTTACAACACTATTTGAAAACAAACCAAAGACAATACCCACCTTTGGAATTCGAGTCAATAACCTTTTGACAAGATACAATATCAATTTCAACGATATACGAACCTGGCACCTCCCAGAAATCCCACCATGGGAAATGGAATCTCCAAAAGTTCTGTTAGAACTAACAACTTACAACAAATCTGACACAGACCCATCACAATTTATAGAACTTAAACATAATATTCACAATCAACACCCGAACCATTTCTCTATATATACCGATGGCTCAAAAGACTCCCACAGGGTGGGCGCTGCAGCTGTGGCTGGTGAACACCAGTGCAGCAACCGCCTCCCAGACCAATGCTCGATATACACCGCGGAAGCGGTGGCTCTAATGATGGCACTTGAATATGCAGAACAATCACTTCATGACAGCTTTATCATATACTCAGATTCATTATCCTGTATACAAGCCATAAAGTATCGGAAATATGAAAATCCCTTAATACAAGATATACTTATAAAATGTCATGATTTAATATGCAATGGAAAGGCGGTAGTGTTCTGCTGGATCCCTAGCCACATAGGCATAGAGGGCAACAGTCTAGCAGACGCTGCCGCCAAAGAAGCTCTAAATGACGACGTCCTTCCAGTCCAGTTTCCATACTCGGACTTGAAGCCGTACATCCAAAACGAAATTACTAAACATTGGCAGTCGTCCTGGGACGAGCAATCCTCCAACAAATTGCAACGGCTTCAGCCTACTGTGGGTACCAAACGGCCAAGAATCCGCGGTAGGCGGAGGGACGTTGTCATTCAAAGACTCCGAATTGGACATACGTACCTTACCCATTGCTACCTCCTCAAAGGAGAACCACCTCCCGAATGTGTTCCCTGTCAGGAACCCCTGACTGTGGAGCACATTCTGTTGAGGTGTGTTGACTTTCAACAAACAAGGGATCAATATTACAGAGCAGAAACTATAAAAGACCTATTTAATAATATACCACAGCAAAAGATTTTAGATTATTTATCTGCAATAAATCTAGTCAAGTGCATATGATATATCTAGTCAACGTTTACAGCCAAACAGAGCAAAAGATTTTAGATCATTTATCTACAATAAATCTAGTCAAATGCATATGATATGTTCAGCGTTTGCTGCCAAACAGTGCATTTTGCTGTAATTATTAATCTCAGGGGCTTGGTTTTAAAAACCAACTCATGGTTTTATATTCTGACAATTTTTGACTTTACCGTTTCGCCATTCTTCACTTTCATGGTTTTAAGACAATCTACTCAATCATTTTACTTGATATCTTCAGGGTTTTATTAAACTATTAATCGATTCCACAAAGACTGCATTCATGGTTTTATTCATAACACATGTATTGATTTTCAGGGTTTTAATATTGACTAATATTGACCAGTATGGCACGATATAGCCTTCCAGGCTGAAAGTGCCGTTAAGCCCCAATCAAATCAAATCAAATCAAATCCAGGCTGAAAGTGCCGTTAAGCCCCAATCAAATCAAATCAAACCATGCGGGCCGTTGTGTAGAGTGACAACCAGAGTCTGTCTCGCCGATTGTCAGTGATTCAATTGCCACCTAGGATCTTTCATTGGCCTTGGACCTTGTTATTATTATTATTATAACATAATGATCAATATTTGTTGTACAGCTGAATGCTAATAGAAACCCAAGTGACCAAGTGACGGTGTCAGTTCGTACTGGCCAAGCGCGGAGCAGACTGTGCAACGGTGTCGGTGAACGACCGGACCGCAATTTTTTGGACGGTTATATTCCTTTATAACTGTAAAGGCCATGTAGGCCTAGTTAACATTTCACGCTCAGTCAATGGTCCACCCGCCCTCAACTCAAAGACAGCGAGGAACGTCCGTCGTGTAACAGCGCAAATGTAATTGTCTGCACAGCAAATAGTTCGGCCGGAGGCTGAGGCAGTGAGGATCGAAGCGTTGAACGGCCCAAGCAAAAGAGAAAATATGATTTTCATATGTTTGCAAACCTATAGAACAGTTTAACTGACTGGTTTAATTTTCTTTGTTATTAATATAGAGACAGGCCATACATATATATTCTTGGAAGCTTGTCTCCTACCCTCTTTTAATTCACTCTGATAAAAGAATACATGCCAAAAATTGATTGACTCCAATGAACATATTGTTTACACTTTCTAAATGTCCTCATCAAACCAAGAATATACAAGCTTACGTTGGAAATAATATAGGGATCGAGAATGACCCAGAAGATATAATTGCAGTGAAAACTCAGGTTCTAGACTTTTGGCCCCCAGGATTATTCACTTTCAGTCATTAATTTTAATCTCGCTTTAACTGATCTGTTGAGGGAAGGTATAAAAATGAAACAATGATTGGAGGGAAAATATTGTAGATCTAAACAAGGTTTTATTGTCAATATAAAAATGTCCTTACAATTTAAAGAATATAATTTCAATTTAGATATTAAAATTAATATTAAATTTTCCACAAAGGTAAAATAAATGTAGTCAATATACAATGTCTGCTTTTCATATTTATTATAATTAAACGAATTTACTGAATAATGTAATTTATGTAACGAGGAACAATACAATTAAATTAATTGTACAAAATACTACTATTCATATAAGTTGTATGGCATTTTTGATAATCTATTTAAAAAATAAAAATTATCAGAAATATGTATGAAAAATAATAAATACATATTTAAATGAAATTGATCAATATTTCTCTCTTGGTAAACCTGGTAGTTCTGCTTTCACATTTTTGTGATACATAAAAATATGTACAGTAATTCTGAATATAAATTGCGAATTTAGTAGCTAAATTGAGCATTAAAACTATTTTTTTTCATTATGTCTTTTTAGACAACATTCAGTTACCAAATAAAGCTTCTATATTAATTGACAAAAGATTTGTTTAGCACAGGTATATATATTTATCACTCCGTATACAAAATCATTTCATACGTTTGATTGGTTTCACTTTCAGGTAATATTTGTAGTTTTTAATAATAAAACAACTGAATATATACTGTTTGTGCTTCATTATTTTTGAACCAAAAACAACCCATAGTATCAGATATAATAGTATCAATACATTTTCTGTTGTATCCTAGAATGAAATGTTTGTATGATACATTTCATTTTACATGTTAATGGAATATATTAGATTAAAAAAAATCTTAATTTTAAATGTGATCCAAATACCATCAAAAGATATTTAGCAAAAGTAAATCTATCTTGCTCTTCATCCAATAAATTAAAAAAAGGCATTTTTCTGTGAAATGTGAATTGTTTATTCCACCTAATTAATTAATCGGGTGGTATAAAACATAATCATTCATATGTTCCATTCACTTTCGAAATACATATTCGTGATAATCAAGCAGAATATCATATAAGTACATGGCAGTGGCAGGGTTGACCATGTTCTCAGATCACGAGGAAGAATTTTCTTTATTACCAGGTCACGATCAATTAAAAAAAAGATAACTAAAGGATGGTTGGCTGCATGTTATGAGATGGCGATTTCCTGATTTATGGTTACTTAATATGGAAATCCTTGATCACGAAGGGCCAATTAATACCCCATTGTTGATGCATGCAACTTGACAAATAAATATTTCCCTTATTACCAGTTCATGGTGAAATGAAAAGCTCATCCTGGGGAATGTAAATACCCCTTGCCACAGCCCAAAAATAATCTCAGCTTAGTTATACTTATAGATCAGTCAAACTATACAGGCCTAAGTTTTCAAAGTTTATAAGAAATAAGCTTAGTCTACATAAAATTTAAAAATAGAATAAGATCCATTTTTTTCATTGTAATTAGTAGTTTACATTTTGTGACATATATAGCTCTAATACTGAATATATACAGACATTTCATAGCTTTATCACTAAAAATAAATGAGAGAACTCCCATAAATATAAAATCTCAATTAAGCTTAATCAATGCCATCAAGATAAATTGCAACGGATCTAACTTTTTTATTCATTAATAAGCGTCAGGTGGGTAGTTATCGACACTTTAACTTCTCAGTTATAATAATCGGTATCTGTGAACCTCTTTGGTGGATTTGCTTACACAGAACGATTTCATCATGTCTTAGCTTCAAAATAAACCACGCCGGAAGTATCTAACACGAGATGGGGGAGCATGCATTTTCACAAAGGCCACTGGGGGACCTGGGTAGTTATCGACACCCGCAGGGTATTATCGACACCTAACGGGATTTAAAAAAAAATCTCTCTGATAGTTTTGCATAGACGAACAGTGCACCATAAGTAACTTTAATGACGTTTATTAATTAAACTAACATCATACACAATTAAAACCAGGACGATGAGCCACTGAACAAAGGGCCACAAAGTGGAACATAGCGGCTCAATTGTAGCTCAACAATATTGGCTCAAATCTGCAGAAACATGGAATAACATATCACAAGTCAAACAGACCGCACATGAACGGGTAATCATTGATGGCGTCTGGGTCCGTTAGAGCTAGCAGCTCTGGCTCTCCCGTGCATTCAAAATGCCACCAGCGCGGGCACACCGTACACCCAACCCAGGTCTCCGGTGGACCTTCGGTTGTGAGGCACTTGGGACATGTTGGGCCTGTCACGTCATCGTCATCGTCGCTGGTGTCCATGTACGGGACCAAGTCGCAATCGCTCTCCGTCTCGCTGCCAAGGTCCCTTTCCATGTTTCTCTCTTGTCTCTTGGTCTTTTTCCTGTCACTTTCTTCCTTCTTCTGTTTCTTCTTCTCTTCTCTCTCCAGTGTCTTCCTCTTTCTCTCGAGCTTCGCCTGTTCCTGTCGCTCTTCTCGCTCCTCCCTCTTCCTCAACCGTTCGTGCTTCCTCTGCTCCTTTGCATCTTCTTCTTCCCTTTTCTTCTGTTCGCGCTCCTTCAGCATCGTGATCGCTTCTTCCCCAGTCAGGGCCCTAGGCAATCTCTGCCGGATAGCGTTGCGCGGTTTCTTTGCTTTGGGTTGGGGGACTGTTATCAGCTCCATGGCAGGAGACACGTAAGCGTGGTCGCGTTTGGACGCACGCACGGCACCCCAGATGCACTCTGTGGGACCAGCCTGCGCCGCACCCTCCCTAATCCCAGCAGCCACGGGACCAGCCCGCGCCGCACCCTCGGTCATCCCAGCAGCCACGGGACCAGCCCGAGCCGCACCCTCGGTCATCCCAGCAGCCACGGGACCAGCCTGCGCCGCACCCTCCCTCATCCCAGCATCCACGGGACCAGCCTGCGCCGCACCATCCCTCATCCCAGCAGCCACGGGACCAGCCTGCGCCGCACCCTCCCTCATCCCAGCAGCCACGGGACCAGCCTGCGCCGCACCCTCCCTCATCCCAGCAGCCACGGGACCAGCCTGCGCCGCACCCTCCCTCATCCCAGCAGCCACGGGACCAGCCTGCGCCGCACCCTCCCTCATCCCAGCAGCCACGGGACCAGCCCGCGCCGCACCCTCCATGACCAAGGGACCAGCCGTAAAGCTCTCTGGCACCGGCAGAGCGGCAACAGGTCCAACCTGCGCCTCGACACCAGCCACTAGCCTGGTTCCGCGGTCCCAACTTCGCTCGCTCAGCAAGGGCCCGGTGTTAGCCACCATTAACGGCCTTGACCTTTGTGGGTGCAGCTGAAGCAGTGCCAGGCCGCCGCGTTATGTCAGTGAAGACTGTTCTGTAATTTTGAAGGTAGACAAACATGTCAGGCGGCAAACGTATTCCCCAACGTATACGTATGGATTATTTGGCATAAATATGCAATGATTAAGTGGAGAAACTCACTTGTGTACTACATTTGCGCTTTCTTGTCATATCAGTTCGTGATAGTCCAGAGAAGCATTGTTTTGGCTGAAATGTCACAACTTTAAAATGCTGCAGAGTTCTTAATATTTAATATAGGCGCATAATATTTTGCACAATTGAAGTTCAATACACTAGGTTTCTACAACATTCCCTGTAGTCAGTTGACACAGCCCCACAGGAAAATTATTAGCGCTCCCCTCTCTGACATATTTCATTAATGGTGGTTCATGAAATCGGTGGGAATGCCTCTTAGAAATGCTGCAGAGTTCTTAATATTTAATATAGGCACACAATATTTTGCACAATTGAAGTTCAATACACTAGGTTTCTACAACATTCCCTGTAGTCAGTTGACACAGCCCCACAAGAAAATTATTAGCGCTCCCCTCTCTGACATATTTCATTAATGGCGGTTCATGAAATCGGTGGGAATGCCGCTTAGAAATGCTGCAGAGTTCTTAATATTTAATATAGGCACACAATATTTTGCACAATTGAAGTTCAATACACTAGGTTTCTACAACATTCCCTGTAGTCAGTTGACACAGCCCCACAAGAAAATTATTAGCGCTCCCCTCTCTGACATATTTCATTAATGGCGGTTCATGAAATCGGTGGGAATGCCACTTAGAAATGCTGCAGAGTTCTTAATATTTAATATAGGCACACAATATTTTGCACAATTGAAGTTCAATACACTAGGTTTCTACAACATTCCCTGTAGTCAGTTGACACAGCCCCACAAGAAAATTATTAGCGCTCCCCTCTCTGACATATTTCATTAATGGCGGTTCATGAAATCGGTGGGAATGCCACTTAGAAATGCTGCAGAGTTCTTAATATTTAATATAGGCACACAATATTTTGCACAATTGAAGTTCAATACACTAGGTTTCTACAACATTCCCTGTAGTCAGTTGACACAGCCCCACAAGAAAATTATTAGCGCTCCCCTCTCTGACATATTTCATTAATGGCGGTTCATGAAATCGGTGGGAATGCCGCTTAGAAATGCTGCAGAGTTCTTAATATTTAATATAGGCACACAATATTTTGCACAATTGAAGTTTATCACACTGGGTTTCTACAACAGCCCCTGTAATCGGTTGACACAGCCCCACAAGAAAATTATTCAGTAGACAGAACCTTTGAGGAAAATAAGTAACACTCCCCTCTCTGACACATTTTCCTTAAGGCAGTGTATGAAATGCTGCACAAGAAACTAAGCAACTCGCGTTATTTACACATTTATTTATAGCAGTGTATGACAGGGGTTGAGAATTACCCCTCCCCCAGAGTGACATCGTAGACATTGTTCTGGTGGGCATGACATTTTTTTAAGATGCTGCTGAAATTGTATTATTTAATATAGGTGCATAATACTTACGCAAATGAAGATCAATACCTCTAAGTTTCTAAAACACTCCTTCATTATTTTAATTTTTTTAATTAATAATTAATAATAATAACTAATAATTAATTCCCCTCCCCTCCGCAAGAAAATAACACCCCAGCCCTTGCAATTACTTGTACCATCTTTAATATTTAGTTCATCTACTGAACTGTATGTGTTAAATTTATCATTCTATAAACACTTATGCTACATTGTGACAAACTATACTCACACTACATTGTAAGAAACTATGCTTACACTAAAATTTATAATCCTATTATCCTAAGATATATTTTGGACCAGTTCAGTTTATGCTTGCACACAATTAAGTAGTCTAATTAAAAAACCAATCCATTTGTCCATATATAGTGCTTGAGGAATACCTGCTTGATCATGTAGTAACAATATTTGGTGTTCCATGTTCCATCGCTGATGCAGCACTTTTGAAGCCAAAGATGATATGAAAATTGAAGATGTGTAAGTTCTACCGGTACTTATTGATATGGAAAATATTTTTTAGTAAATCATTCAAATATAAATATAAATGAAATGTAATGTATGGAAAGAAAAACAATGTATTAATTTTATTTATATATTACAGCAAAGCATTCTTGGGCTTGCAAATAATGCCTCATCTATGTAATATGAAATACTGAAAATTCTTAATTATAGATTTGATACATATGATATATTAAATTACATGTCTCTTCTCAATTGTCTGCTACATATTTGCTCAATCCATCATAATTACTTCATATTTGACAGCAACTCCAAAAAAAGGATATAAGCGTTTGAGAGTTGTGAGTGGTCTAACTCCGAAGTCAAAATTACCAAAGACAAGGGTAAGAACATGCAGATATTTTAATTTCTGTTAATTTTACTTCAACATATGCTACCTGCATAACATGTATAATGATTTTCGTCAACATGGATTATAATAGTATAATATTTCTGCATGGTATTGTTTTGATTTTACTCTTTTTATCAGAAATGTGTTGTGTTGACTTAAAATTTGTCAGAAATGTTGACTTTGCAAGGCAAGTATATAATTAATTTTATCCTTACCTAAACAATAGGCATGTAAGAAGTGGGCTTTGGAAGAGCAATACGACCTGAGATCATATGTCTCTGAGGCTGGAGGGCCACAAGATGTCTGCTGGGTTGAATGTGCTGCATACCTTAACTTAAACCATGGAAATAATAGATCAGGTAAGTACAGATTTAATGGCATTGGTGTCAGATACACTAAATGTATCAGCAATGGTATTTGGTTACATAAGTAATAAGTAATATAGTGAAACTATATAGCTATGCACCTGGATAATAATAACTAAAATCGTTCTCTTTATTGCAGGAAAGGCGTGCCAACAAGCTTATAAGACGTGTGGTGCATACCTCTTTGCCGATGCAGAATCACAAAGTGAAAACCCGCCTCTACTAAACTCAAAGCGTGAGTGGATTTATTATACTTATGTTATCACTTCTCGTAACTTTGCATATTACTGTTCTTGCCATTTTACAGGTACATTACTTTCTACTGTATTTCGATTACTATCTAAATAACATGAAACGCTGATATTTTTACATTTTGTACATGTACTGTTCATAGGTTTGCTAAACTTTGAGAGTGACAGCTATCGAGTGCTTGATGTCAAAGTATCAGAAACAGAAGACATTTCATCCCAAACTGATGTGTCCTTCTTCAATCCAAGGTAGTTACCAGATTTTGGTTTATTGTCGTTAAGTCATTCTGGTATAGCTCAACAGATTTTTAGAATGTATTGCTACATGCACATGAATACATATTAATGATGTACTTTATAACAAATATATACTTAAGCAGGATAAACAGGAATATCGTGACTGTTAGCAGTGTCTGTAAATGCTACGCCTTGTCATATATATACTGCATGCCTAACGTTACAAGTATGCGATTCGATTATGGACGTATCTTGATTATGTCTTCAGAGATAGGGTGACATGGACCGTCACGCCCGAGACACATGGGAGGCGCATCACTGAGCCTACAGAACCGGGGGTGTCCCTTAGAAGTTTGCTGGTAATACATTATTTTAATTACAATTAGAGTGTTCTGTAAGCACACCCGTAACGTTAATTAAAACTATTAGTGTTGCTGTATTCAGTCTAAGTCTTACATATTTCAGTAGTATGCTACTGCTGACATTGACAGTCCTGTGTTTTGTTTTATTCACAGGAGGAATATGCTTAGCACTATTTGTACAAATTTATTATCTTTCCACTCAAAAGAATATTGTCTTATTATGTTTAGGAACACCCGGACCCTGTCATTTCCAGTGCAACGTCAGGAAGTGATCCTTGTGTCGGGACTGATGATATCGTCAATGTGAGCATACTCTCTATAAGCTGTTTTAATCATATCATAACTTACATGTTAAAGCTGTAAATTATTTGTACAAATTTATTATCTTCCACTCAAAAGAATATTGTCTTATTATGTTTAGGAACACCCGGACCCAGTAATTTCCAGTGCAACGTCAGGAAGTGATTCGTGTGTCGGAACCGATGACGTCGTCAGTGTGAGCATACTCTTCTAAGCTGCTTAATTTATCTCATAATGTACATGTTAAAGCTGTAATTAAAGGAGTCCTGTGTTTAGTGCCGACTGTCAAAATTCTCAATGTCGAATGTCGATTTTTCGTGATGTTCTGTGTCCGTTGTTTAGCTGAATTCAAATGTCTTTTTTTTCCCCAAAAATTTGCGTCGATGCCGCTTTTGCAGATTCCCAGCGAATGTGGGGGTAAATGTCTGCATGATGTCGATTTTCCAAACATGGCTGTGTCGCGTGTCGCCATTTACCCCTTCCACACCCCTTTAGATGTTCCGCCCAGGTATTAGAATTCGCAAAGGGAAGACATAACGGCACATTTTTAGAATTAAGAATCCCCCCTATATGTGATCAAGTCCATATAGATGTTATTGAAGATGACTTTCACTTTTAACTTGGCTCAGGCGATACAACCAACATTCCTGCCTCTTCATTCGTTGTACAGAGCCAACCCTTTCAATTCTAGCAATATTCTCACTAACATATCGTAAAATATCTGTTTGCAGTCTAGAGATTCCGTCTTGGAAACTGACCATTCATACAGTGGTTGTCAAGAGCAACGAGGGACAAGTCGAAAGAAGACTCAACGTGTGAAACAGATCAACGATGAATGCAGTGACATGGTGCAAACTCTCATTGACATGATCAATAAAGATCATGGAGTGATAACAATGCCTGAAAGAGACAAACTACAACGTATATCTGAGTGTAGTGATGCCAAACAGATTGCTTCTACGCTACTTTCTGTTCCCAGACTAAAAGCCGAGTTGTTGAATCAGGCGTTTGTGAACGTGGGTAATAGACCTGAACGATTAAGAAATAGACGGCATGGTAAGGTCTCAGTGTTAATGAAGAAGGACCTGACATCACTCAGATCTTTTTCCGTGAGGGCAGCAGTGACTGAAATGACAGAACTGTTTCCAGAGGTCTTGATGCTGCTGCTGCATATCATGCTGCCACCTGACCACATGTCGCACCCCGAGAAGCTTGCTAGTCTCTTACCGAAACTAGTGATGATATATGCCATTGTGTTGCAATGCAGAAACCATGAGCTGAGTGCCTTACAGCGTGTTGTATCCATGTGCTTCATGGACAACGTGTGTGACCAGAAGGTTGGTAGTCTAAGTAGTTACTTTCGTGCATTGTATAAGGTATTGGGGACGTTCAATTGAACATTTATAATACATATTAAGTTATTTTATGTATCGAATTAAAATGACTGAGCGATTAAAAAAACACTAATTGACCTAATGGTTCCGAAAATTTGACCCAGATAATTCTTTTCATTGATTCGATTTATAATTGAGAATGAACTAAGATGATAATTAAAGGTAGATATAAGATATATATATAATTTTATTTAACACGAAACCACTAACATTTCTTTGTTGTCTTTGTTGTTTTATTTTGTTGTTTCCTACTTTCCGTTGATATTCATTTCTATTCTATCATTTTTGCGTTGCAAATTCAGTTACAGATCTAGGATTGGTGATGCTAAGGGGTGGCATTTTAATCGACATAAGGTACCTATATTACAGATCCATCGTGCTTTTTCAGTACAAGAATTTATAATCAAGAAGTCTTGCCTCCCCTAATACCTATTTAGTGATGTTAAGATTATTAGTTCACGCTGCTTCCGAAGACAAGTGGTGGCTGTCGTTTCTAGGATATTGATGGACGTCGATGACATACAAGTACCATAATTAAGCATCTACTGTATGTAACTAAGCTAAATACTGAAACTTTACTGAAACAGTATATGTTATTTTAACCTTTCTTAAATAAATTTCCTTTATGACAGGTGTTTGATCGGTTGAATCCTATGGGTGTCTGCCTTGCGTACGAGTCAACCCTGCAAGTCGTGAAGGCTGTTGGTGGCCACTTCAAGGAGGACCTCATTGAAGCTGTCCGTCTGGGAAAAACCTTTCGCCTCTGCGGGGACAACATGAACTTTACCGTTGGCGTTGGAGACGAAAGGTATATACATTCATCAACATTGTATAGCGGGCACAATATATGTTAAACGAACGCTGTAGTATAATTCATTTCATTTTTCCTAAAGTAGATTTTCGTAAAATTCACTTTTTTATTATATGGCTATATGTTAAATACAAACTAAGTTAAAAACGTGACACATTTATTTTCAGACACAACAGACACAAACATATGTGTCACTGGTTTCTTTCCATCGCCATGGTCTACGATCACCACTACATCGGTTTGTCAGACAAGCCTCAGATCAATCTGGAGGACCTCCAAGTGCGAGATGTCATGGTGTCCGATGACGATTATGGATCCATAAGGAAGGATGTCATCAAGCTCACCGTGGATATCATGGCGGAACACCTTCCTCAGTTAGCTTTTCTGAAGCGTGAAGTGCCAAGGTCTCTAGCCAGTGAAAACCAAGTCTTCGAAAAGACGAAGGTTATCCGTCTCCCAGCAATGCCCTTGAATGAACAGTACTACCAGGACGTGGTCAAAATCATGGAATGGTACGAAACGTTATGCAATGACATTTACGAAGCAGCCGGCAAACCAGAGTCGGAGCGGAATACCACTCATGTCGGTGGCGATCAGCTTACCAGAGAACGGTTCAGTGGCGCTAAGTTCTTGAGACTTGGCAATCGGGCTCACGCCGATTCATTTGCCCATTTAGCGCCCATAACATTTGAATTCTTTCATCTTATGATGAACTTCCTGGAGAAAGTTATCTTCCGTCGACTGTGTCACGCAGAATCAGACCTGGAGCTTGGCACCATGAAGTGTGAAATCAACAGAATCAGTCGGCTTGGCGTTGACCCAGACGTCATGAAGGCATACGATGCAGACCGAGACTTCTTCATTTCGTTCTACAAGGGATACGTCGTTGAAGGATTGATGGATCATCTGGATCTTGCAGATATCAATTCAGTCCCACAGGAACTACCGTCCGTGGATAGTGAGCCAGCTACGAAGCGAGAATGGATAGAGGAGAAAATTGGCAGCTTTGTGGATCAGTACGTCTTTCCCCGTTGGAGCGGGCGTGCACATCAGGCACAAGTTGAGCAAGGTAATTTATGAAATGAAAAACATTGTTTTTTTTGCGCCTGAAGGCAAATATTATAATAATAATACAATTATATTAGGCGCAGTGGCCTCTGGGGACAATCACATCTGATGAGATTAAATTTCCCCAGAGGCTGGTGCCAGGGTTCGTACCTAGATCTAAGACCTGTTGATCGGCAGCTTAGCCTGCTTACTAACTGTGCCAGGGAGACTCCATAGGTTTATGAGAAGCGCCACCTCTTTCGCTTCCCGTTATGTCCAACACTTTGCTCAGTTGTTAATCACTAAAATATGTCTCTACTGTCATCCCGCTGTTGTTATATGATTTCTTTTCCTGCCAACGTTACAGATGAACAGCCATACCACGAAAGTGTCCTTGCCAAGTTTGCAGACGGTAAGAAGGTCCCCATTTGCATCCAGAAGAAGGAGAAAGTGTTGGCCCCTCCAAAACCTGACGGCGTCAAGAACTATGGTCACCTTGTGCTTGAATTAGGAACACAATACCATTATCTTCTCGAGCTCAGCAGAACACCGGACAGACATAGAATGATGTCTCTCTTGAAGATGATGATGATTACCATGAAGAGCAATAACAATCAAGCCAAATATCCACTGGAACTGTTGCGCATGCTGATTCAGCAGTATTCTTTGCTGCCTTTGAAAGATGCCTGCCAGATATTCCACCAAACCTTTGTCAACACCAAAGGTCAGAAAGACTCGCACGTTCCATGCGATCTTGTAATGGAGTGGAATGTCAGAGATGAGAAGAGACACTTGAAACACATGATGAGCAACAAAACGGAGGAAAATGTGATTTCAAGATCCAGCGCGCTTGGGGGAATAGAGGGCATCGCGGAAAACTTTGACAGCACTGCCGGGGTTCGCGTGCGTTGTAAAAAACACAAAACACTATCTTCTCACGAAGATGAGGTACGCATGCTAGAGGACTTGAGAGAATTGAAGCCCTTCAGGCATACGCCAGGAAGAAACCACAACCACTTCAGACATGTGATGGACTCAATGGTGCATTTATTCGATGGTTACAAGTTCAATTCGTGGTTTTATAGACACAGGAACAAGTTTGAGGCTTGAGACAACAACAATGCAGACTTAATTAAGTACTTAAAGTGACATATTTCTGATGCAATCCATCAGCTCCCTGACTTTTTGCAAATGACTGATGTCAATGGTTGGATATTTCACTGTATACTGCTCAATTACATTTTCGGTTGGGTTCTCCAAGAGATCAGTGGCCAACTGCCTCGACAATCCTGTAATGGCATCTGGAAAAAGGCTGCCTTTGACCTTGGCGTTTTCTTGCTCAAAGTATGAGAGTAGCATGGATAAGCCAACTGTCTTAGCTTCACGAGAAAAGACAAATACTGTTGGTTTGGCAGCCTGTTGAACTGGACAAGTGTCACATTTACACATTGACTGACAATTGTCACAGCAGTTGTGAAGCTCAGCAACTTCAACAATTTCAAACCCAAAGTGCTGTAACAGGTATGCTCGTCTGCATGTTGTTAGTGAACAGTAAGTCTTCATTTCTGATTTTAAATGTTTGTTAGCCAAATCAGTGCTATTGGCATATATCGTTGCGCGTGCTCCTTTGTCATCTCTTCCAGCCCTACCGATCTCTTGCATATATGTTTCAACAGAATTTGGAGATGTGATGTGTATGATTCGCCTAATGTCTCTGATATCTGCACCCATCCCTAAGGCCTCGGTAGCAAAAACTAATGCAAGTTCCCCAGCTGCAAGCTTGGATGGAATGAGAGTTTTAAGTGCCTTTGTTTGAGGTGAATGGTATTGAGCAACCTTGTCGTGCAGTGAGGTTGGCAACATATCCAAGGCTAGCTTATGGGCTCGACCACACCACACAAGAGGCATATATATCACAGTTTGGGGGAAAGTTTCTGCACTCTGCTGCAACTCACGAAGAACGGGTATGAGAATATCGTCATATGACGCTCCAATATCGTGACCTCCAGTGCTGGGTAGTCTCTTTTTATATTCCAAGAATATTCCAGACCTGTCGGGATTTGACTTGACAACAGCCATGGGGAATGCTTCTCCTAATAGGAGTGATTCCTTAAGTGCCTCTTGGGTTGATGGTGAAGCCGTCGCTGTTAAGGCCACAACTTTAGCATGTGGAACTTGAGACCGTAGAGTCCGCAGCTGCGCAAATGCATCTCGAAAGGGTGTTTCCAGTTGTGAGGCACCCCCCCATGCCTCAACACAGTGGGCTTCATCAACAACGATATGAGATATCTGAAACAATTAGCCCAAGTCAGTAACCTACCATTTATTGTTACCATGGCACATTCCATACAAAACAATTATTATCTAATGTGATTTAAATGTTATCAACTTTAGGTCAGTCCATTGTATATCATTCTGTGCAGTAGAACATTCACTATAATATCAGATAACCACCCTATGATAACCAAATATGCCTTTAATATGGATTTACTAATGTGTAAGCATTTCTTCTTGTTGTATTTTTTTTCAAATATATTAGTAACGTTATATTGGAGAGAAATACATACCTTGGACCCCAATGCCAGGAGAACCTGTTTCATCTGTTTAGTGACAAATTGTTCAGGGTGTCCGATAATGTATCGAAAGTCGCTCTGACGATCAAGCAGCATGTCAACAGCCTTGTCATCACTTAAATGGACTGCCTTGTGAAAAGTGTCTTTAAATTGTTCTATGATTACATCAAGTGGGCAAATTATAGCAGCCACTGTATTTGTAAGATATGGCAAGAGCTCAAATATAAGACTCTTGCCATAGCCTGTCTTTAGAACCACCAGACAGTCTCCCTTTGAGGCCTCCGAAATGGCCTGCAACTGCTTTGGTCTCAAGTGGTAGTACTCCTTATCAGATTCTATGTTCAGTTTCACGAGAGCCTTTCGCACATTTACGTATTTGCCGTACAAAGGATCTAAATTCTCTATTCGCGCGTTCATGATAACACTCACACTGAGTAGAGTAGTTAAAAGAGTACCCTGTGTCTCCGCACAGGGGAACCAGTTACGTGGGAGTGGTGCGTCACCTATCGGGCAAGATAGAAATGCCGTGACCTTGACCTACGCGCAATACCTAACACCCGCTCTTACTTGTATGAGTTTGAGCGGCGGTACCAGCTTACGCCAGCCACTGGAGACTCTGGCGGGCAGAGGTGGGAAGGACCCAGCTTGGATGTGTCCACCGCAGCGACAGAAAGCGGGAAGAGTCCTGCGCGCCTAAATGCATGGGACGCATTTTCCTGGGTAGCGCAAGATTCCCACGCTTGCCGGAACACCTCCGGGAACTGACGCTTGATGAACACCTCACCAGGGTGGGCACCATGCCAGGCCTTCACCACCTTCCGCCAGGAATTTTTAATTGGCCCAAAAAAGCCGATGTCACATGGCTGTAACAGGTGAGTGGCATTCGGCAAAAGACAATACAATACGACCTCATGAGCAAGACAATACTCAGATGCACTCAAACTAACATGGGTTGAGTGTCCATCAACAAACAAAATGATAGGAAATTTAATTAAATTGCTCTTGGCGAAAGAAACTAAGGAACAAGCCACTGAAGGAAAACGTCGGAATCCATCCACCCGTTGGTGCTGGTGGCATAAAGGGCGCCAGGAGATGCCTCTAATCCTACGTCGCGGAGTCGCTGGCCGGGGAAGACGATCAGGGGCGGTAGGTAGTCCCCGAGGGCATTAAATCCCGCCATGACGGTCAGAAGACTCGGCGAGGGTCGCTGGTCATCGAGACCCAATCCGGCACTTCCCGCCGCCCGAACTCCTCTAGGTCGCGGAACCAGGCCTCCAGCATGGGAAGGGACACGGCGGCCCGCTGTTGTGTGAGGGCCTGCGGTGTCCGTTCAGCAATGGATGGATTCCGCATGGTAAAGGCCCTGTACCAATCGTTTCCTAAAATTAAGTCGATAAAGGCGCGCATATATACTTCTAGCCATGTGCATAATAGATATATCCGTCATCTTATCAGCAAAACTACTTTTAATTAACTATAGCTGTTGATCCATTGCCCCCCCCCCCCCCTCCCCTTGCGCCTGTTTTTCTATATAGTGACTTGATAGAAACAAAGTAATCGTATGAATTTGTTGAAGACTCTTTGATGGTGTCGGTGCGAGCTTTACCAGAAATGATAGCAATCGTATCAGTCATATCTAACCTCAAACAGCCAAAGCATCGTCTACATCAGAGCTTATGAATAAATTTAAGTTACCTGGCAAGTTGTTGGTAAACGGGGAAAGTCTCCCATCCGCGTCCAGGACGCGCCTAACGTCATTTTTCACGTCGGCTCGGGTGACCGGGAAGCCGAGGTCGCACATCCGAGTGGCACATCCGAGTGATGTGCGAGACGAGGAGTCGTTCCTCGGCGGCCGTAAGTACCGGCTGGGGTCCAGGACGAGTAGACTCCTCCGGGACCCTGCCGGACAGCTTGTCCAACAGAGTTGTCCTGGGCACCCCGTAGAGCCGCGCGGCAGTCTTCTTTGCCATACCGGCCTCCCGAACCATCTTAATGGCCAAGGCCATGTTTCCCGGCTCGTACGTCACTCGCTTGGCCTTTAGCTGATTCGCCATTTTTCTATGCAACAAGCAAGTGTTCAGTTCGTAAATTTGTTTCTTTTAAAACGACCTGATACTATTCGCAACTGCGCATAATTCCGATTTGTGAGATTAGATCAGCTATAAAGGAAGTCATCAACGTTTTTTGCAGAGAAATCTTTAAAATATAACTTAGGCGTATTTACTATGGTGTGTTTAAAGCGACTTCAGTTGATGCAAATTAGCATAGTTTAAATCCAAATGTCTCTAAAAATTTAGATTTTTAGATATGTGGGAGTTTAATATGTTAAATCAGTTTTGGGAGCGCCACTACTCCCCCCCCCCCCCCGGTCACCGGTCTATATAATGCCCCCACCCCATCCTGACCCGTCTATAAATGTTCCCACCCGACCTCACCCCGCAGTGCACCGCTATCCATACTCCATTCCGGGTACCATTGTTTGGAGACCCGCTAGCCCTGCACGCACCCGGCTTCAGCCAACAGAACGCCGCCACTGGGATACTGCACCCCCCCCCCCCCCACGTCACCCCACTAAGCGCGGCAACAGTTTTGAACATAGCACCGCCAGACACTCCTCTCACCCGGTCTAAAGTTGCAGTACCAGGCAGTCTGGTAGTCAGCAGTGGAGTGTCAATGCCCCCCCCCCCCCTCTACTCCCCGTCGGTCGTAATAACGTAAAATGGAACAATAATAAATAACACTGTGTATAACAAAACTTTTTATTCAAACTCCAAAACCAAATAAACTTTATTGAAGTGCGTATAGTTGATAAAGAAGAATATCGGTAAGTCAATTTCCAAAATTTAACCGGGTGTCGATAACATCCCACTTGCGTATTTTCCAATGGTAGTTATCGACACCCCCGTTCTACGTCTGCCAAGGCCGAGTTATCCTAACGAAAAGCTGCAGTGCAAGAGGCACACAGCAGCAAACATTTACAATCATTGCCATCCTATTTACGTTGAATTACTCTCAGAACGGTACCGACTTGCTATGTGCACTAACGAAACATTTAAGGGCCGCCATTTTGAAAGGAAACGACCAAGAACATGTCAAAACATCAAAATATATCAGTCACCTTCCGTGCGACGACTTTGTTGATGTTTGTGCACAGACGACACGTTAGCGCGCGAAATTTGAAACAAAGTTGGGCAGGCATGCGCATGCGCAGTAATAAATTAAACGTTGTTTACGTCGAGGGTGTCGATAACTACCCAGTGTCGATAATACCCTGCGTGACTTAGTCTAGTTTGTAATTAGTTTTCTTATATATATATTCGGATAAAACTCTAGTTTGGACTTAAACAGTTAGGGACATTATTCTACGGATTTGACATGCTTTTCAAGTTCTGCAGAAGATAACTGTCAGTGAACAGTGAGCAGGTGAGTGACCGCGTTCTG